>JAINUG010000059.1:1297500-1307500 GCA_029706075.1 Aldrovandia affinis
CTCTCGCTCTCTCACTTTCTCGCTCTATCCTTCCCTCATTAGCAAATCTAATGAGGGAAGGATTGAGCCTTGAGTTCAGGTATAGACAAATAAAAAACAAATAAGTAGAATAGATAATCTGTATAATTTCATAAGAGCAGTAGATCAATCTCCCAGTCTCTTAATCTGTTTCTTTGGTAAACATGCACGCATTGACAGTACGCTCCATCAGTATTAGTGTTAGCAGCCTCTCTCCCAGCATTGACAGTATGCTCCGTCAGTATTAGCGTTAGCAGGTATTAGCGTTAGCAGCCTCTCTCCCAGCATTGACAGTATGCTCCGTCAGTATTAGCGTTAGCAACCTCTCATACAATGTTCTGCTGATTCCTTCCATTCTTTACTTTCTTACTTATATTCTCACATTTCCCTGCAGTAGCACTCCCTGTCTGGGGCGCTCATAATGTTGGGGCTGAACTTGTGTTGACCCCCAGGTGAGAGTGTGCCAGTCACCAAAACCAACCTGCCCAACCTGGGGCTGGACGTGAAGGGGGGCGAGGGCGACACCCGCTACAGCATGGAGGAGCACAAACGCCACACACTGTTCTGTGGGACCAATGTCATCCAGACTCGATTCTACTCAGGGGAGCTGGTGAAGGCCCTGGTGGTGCGCACAGGTGAGCTCACCTGTGATCTCTGGATCTGCGCTGCTCTGCCCTCCACAGCTCTTAAATGGGTCGCTGCTCACAGTCACAGTCCATCTTTGTATTTGCTTAAGAATTTGATCCTGGAGAGCTGTCATCTATCGTATGTCACAGCACTAAAAAACATTTGTAGATTGCGGTTGTGTTGTATAAGAGGCAGTGGAATATTGCGGTTGTGTTGTATAAGGGGCAGTGGAATATTGCGGTTGTGTTGTATAAGGGGCAGTGGAATATTGCGGTTGTGTTGTATAAGGGGCAGTGGAATATTGCGGTTGTGTTGTATAAGGGGCAGTGGAATCTTGAATGATCGTGCGGTTGTGTTGTATAAGGGGCAGTGGAATATTGCGGTTGTGTTGTATAAGGGGCAGTGTGGAATTGTGTTGTATAAGGGGCAGTGGAATATCACTTAAACTTCCATTGGATGAAATACAGTGATTAATATGTTTTAGCTGGCAAAAAATCAATAGTAGAACTCACGGCTATGTTTAAAAGTGTTAAAGTCAGAAGAGTCATTTCCACACAAAGAAAACAACAATTGCTGAAACTACGTTAAGGTAGCTCAAGGGATTGGGACTAAAACAGCTTTAAACGTTTAGCCTTAAAAAAACCACTTGTCAGTAAGGCCAATCAGAGATTGGGACTAAAAGGCCTTAAGAAAACCAATTTGCTAGGGAAAAAGCATAAAGATTGGACTCTGCACCAATGGAAGAAGGTCATGTGGTCTGATGAGTCCAGATTTACCCTGTTCCAGAGTGATGGGTGCATCAGGGTAAGAAGAGAGGCGTATGAAGTGATGCACCCATCATGCCTAGTGCCTAACGTACAAGCCTGTAGGGGCAGTGTTATGATCTGGGGTTGCTGCAGTTGGTCAGGTCTAGGTTCAGCAACGTTATGTGCCCAAAGAATGAGGTCAGCTGACTACCTGAATATACTGAATGACCAGGTTTTTCCATTAATTGATTTTTTCTTCCCTTATGGCACGGGCATATTCCAAGATGACAATGCCACGATTCATCGGGCTCAAATTGTGAAAGAGTGGTTCAGGGAGCATGAGACATCATTTTCACACATGGATTGGCCACCACAGAGTCCAGACCTTAACCCCATTGAGAATCTTTGGGATGTGCTAGAGAAGACTTTGCGCAGCGGTCCGACTCTCCCATCATCAATACAAGATCTTGGCGAAAAATTTATGCAACTCTGGACGGAAATAAATGTTGTGAAATTGCAGAAGCTTATCGAAACGATGCCACGGTGAATGCGTGCCGTAATCAAAGCTAAAGGCGGTCGGGCAGTGTATAAGGGGCAGTGTGGAATATTGCGGTTGTGTTGTATAAGGGGCCGTTGTGTTCTCAGGCTTCAGCACGGCGAAGGGACAGCTGGTTCGCTCCATCCTGTATCCCAAACCCACCGATTTCAAGCTGTACCGGGATGCCTACCTGTTCCTGCTGTGCCTGGTGGCCGTGGCGGGAATTGGCTTTGTGTATTCCATCGTGCTCAGCATCATGAACAGCGTAAGGCCTGTGCTGCCCGTTCCCGGGGGGCTTATTTCAGAGGCCTTATGGCCTGATACTCATGTTTCCCTCGAGCGCAGGTGCCCGCCAAAACCATCATCATCGAGTCCCTGGACATCATCACCATCACCGTGCCCCCCGCCTTGCCAGCCGCCATGACCGCGGGCATAGTCTACGCCCAGCGACGCCTCAAACTCATTGGCATCTTCTGCATCAGCCCCCAGAGGATCAACATCTGTGGCCAGCTCAACCTGGTCTGCTTTGACAAGGTACGCCTAACCTGGTCAACTCAACTTGGTCATCTTCGACAAGGTACGCTCGCACAGGCCTTTGTGTCTGCGGTTCAGGAACACCTGACTTGTCAAGCAGAAGAGTTTCTAAAGACAGGAATACCTGATAAAAAGGTATAACACAGGTTTACAACACCCTTAAGGGCAGCAACCAGCATTCTGAATCTACACTGTAATGTTATGGAGCTGTAAGCCTTCGCAGCATCTAAACAGAAATCCACATCAGCTTTGAAAGCTATTGACCTCTGTAGAATAACTCTGGACAGTAACTCTGTAGAATAACTCTGGACAGTAACTCTGTGGAAAAACTCTGGACAATAGCTCTGTAGAATAGCTCTGGACAGTGACTCTGGTTTGGTCCACAGACGGGCACGCTGACGGAGGATGGGTTGGACCTGTGGGGCATTCAGCGGGCAGAGGGTGGCAGGTGAGTGGGGATTGGTTAGTCTCTCTGCGCTGCTCTCGGCCCCACCCTGCCCTGACCGTGTGTGTTGTGCAGGTTCCACCTCTCGGAGGAGAAGGCCTATCAGCAGGCCCTGGTCAAGTCCCACTTCGTGGCCTGCATGGCCACCTGCCATTCCCTCACCAAGATCGAGGGCCAGCTGTCCGGCGATCCGCTCGACCTCAAGATGTTTGAGGCCACAGGCTGGGTGAGTCAGCCCTGCCCCTTCTCAACCCTGCCCCCATTTCAGCCCCACCTCTTCTCAACCCCGCCCCATTTCATATCCCCCTTTTAAACCTTGCCCCCATTTCAGCCCTACCCCTTCTCAACCCCGCCCCCATTTCAGCCCTACCCCTTCTCAACCCCGCCCCCATTTCAGCCCTACCCCTTCTCAACCCCGCCCCATTTCAGCCCTACCCCTTCACAACCCCGCCCCCATTTCAGCCCTACCCCTTCTCAACCCCGCCCCATTTCATACCCACCCCTTTTCAACCCCGCTCCCATTTCAGCCCTACCCCTTCTCAACCCCGCCCCATTTTATACCCGCCCCTTTTCAACCTCGCCCCCATTTCAGCCCTACCCCTTCTCAACCCCGCCCCATTTTATACCCGCCCCTTTTCAACCTCCCATTTCAGCCCTACCCCTTCTCAACCCCGCCCCATTTCCCCCTACCCTTTCAAGCCCCCATTTCAGCCCTACCCTTCTCAACCCCGCCCCATTTCAGCCCTACCCCTTCACAACCCCGCCCCATTTCAGCCCTACCCCTTCTCAACCCCACCCCATTTCAGCCCCACCCCTTCACAACCCCTGCCCCCATTTCAGCCCCGCCCCTTTTCATCCCAACCCTTTCTCAACCGCGCCCCCATTTCAGCTCCGCCCCCTTCTCAGCCCCGCCCTGCCTCCCTGTGTAGCATATGTTCATTTATAATATTCTGAGAGATTCACATTTTTATAGAAGCATTGAACCTGACAAGAGTAGCATTGCAAGTATAAGTGATGACATAAGGAGCAGGGCTCTGGTGTTTGGCAACTCCCTGGGGTGTTGACGTTGTGTGTGCTGTGACTCCCTGTACTGTGGACTTTGTGTGCTGTGACTTGCTGTGTTGTGACTCTCTGTGCTGTGACTCTTCTGTGACTCTGTGCTGTGACTCTTCTGTGACTCCCTGTGTTGTGACTCTGTGCTGTGACTCTCTGTGTTGTGACTCTGTGCTGTGACTCTTCTGTGACTCTGTGTTGTGACTCTCTGTGCTGTGACTCTCTGTGCTGTGACTCTCTGTGCTGTGACTCCCTGTGCTGTGACACCCTGTGCTGTGACTCGCTCTGTCTGCCATATTCAGGTTCTGGAGGAGGCAACAGAGGAAGAGACCGCCCTCCACAACCGCATCATGCCCACCGTGGTACGGCCACCCAATCAGCTGCTTCCTGAGCCGGCCGCAACACCAGAGCAGGACATGGTACTTCCCGCACGAGCTCACTCTACGACCATGCTCACATTTCACAAGCCCACTCCAGGACCCTGCTCACTCTACATACTCACTGTCCTTCCTGTAGTGGCACCACTGTCTAAAACAGTCTGCCTCCTTAATCACAGCTCAATGCTGCCCTCTAGTGATACTTCACTCTCTCACTCATTACCTGCAGTCATTCACCTGAGTGAATTCAAGTGACATTCATGCTTTATGCTCTTGAGTTGGACAATTACAGGATCTTTCCAGTGTTTTGAGCTTGTTTCTGGTTTGTGATATTTCGTTTTTTGTTTGGTGTTTGCAGGAGCTGTACGAGCTGTCGGTGAGTTTTGCTGTTTTCTCTGTGTGAGGGGTGTGTGTGGTGGTGCTCTGTGTCTGGGGTGTGTGAGGTGCTCTGTGTGTGTGGTGGTGCTCTGTGTCTGGGGTGTGTGGTGGTGCTCTGTGTGCGTGTGTGGTGGTGCTCTGTGTCTGGGGTGTGTGTGGTGGTGCTCTGTGTGTGTGGTGGTGCTCTGTGTCTGGGGTGTGTGTGGTGGTGCTCTGTGTGAGGGGCGTGTGTGGTGGTGCTCTGTGTGAGGAGTGTGTGTGGTGGTACTGTGTGTGTGGTGGTGCTCTGTGTGAGGAGTGTGTGTGGTGGTGCTGTTTTCTCTATGTGAGGTGTGTGTGTTCTGTGCTCTGTCCCACAGGCGGCGTATGAGATGGGCATCGTGAGGCAGTTCCCCTTTTCGTCTGCGCTGCAGAGGATGAGTGTGGTGGCCCGGCTGCTGGGGGAGCGCCGCATGGATGCCTACCTGAAGGGGGCGCCAGAGGTGGTGGCCAGCCTGTGCAAGACGGAGACCGGTTTGTTTGTTTCCACTTTTTAATATGCTGAAAAACCTCTTAACTTTCAGCCAACAGCTTTATGGATGGTCCCTGTTCACACTGACTCTGTGCATCTGTTTTAATCTCACCTCTCACACTGAATCTGTGTGTCTGTTTTAATCTCACCTTTCACACTGAATCTGTTTTAATCTCACCTCTCACACTGAATCTGTGTCTGTTTTAATCTCACCTTTCACACTGAATCTGTTTTAATCTCACCTCTCACACTGAATCTGTGTCTGTTTTAATCTCACCTCTCACACTGACTCTGTGTGTCTGTTTTAATCTCACCTCTCACACTGAATCTGTGTCTGTTTTAATCTCACCTTTCACACTGACTCTGACTGTCTGTTTTAATGTTATGTCCTTCATAGATTTATGTGTCACTCATGTCACCAGGCGGGTTCGGTATGTTCTGCCGATGCCAGCACGCGCCAGTCTATGTTATGAGCAGAGGAGAGCTGCCCTATCAGCAATGTTGACTGCAGGGCCTTGTGCACTTTGTCCTGCAGTGCCTGAGAGCTTCTCCGAGGTTCTGGAGGACTACACCAAGCAGGGGTTCCGGGTCATTGCGCTGGCCCACCGCCGCCTGGAGTCCAAACTCAACTGGCACAAAGTGCAGAATGTCAACAGGTACCGTCAGCCCCTGCTCTGCACCACAGGGGGGCGCTGTTGCTGTTATACATACCTGCACCAATAAGCAGAGCCATGCAGAGTGCCCCAAATCCTCCATCAGCGGCCTTATTTAACACCACGCCTCTATGCCCTCTGACCTTCTCACAAGCCAGTACTGTGCTGTTGAGTGTGCTGTGGTCATGGTTGTGTTGAGTGTGCTGTGTGTTGTGGTCATGGTTGTGTTGAGTGTGTGGTGTGTTTTGGTCACGGTTGTGTTGAGTGTGTTGTGTTCATGGTTGTGTTGTGTGTTGTGGTCATGGTTGTGTGCTGTGCTCATGGTTGTGTTGAGTGTGTTGTGGTCACGGTTACGGTTGTGTTGAGTGTGGTCACAGTTGTGTTGTGTGGTGTTCATGGTTGTGCTCATGGTTGCTGAGTAGGCCTGTTCTCGGTCACACACAAGGGAGCACATTGAGGCGAACATGGAGTTCCTGGGACTGATCATCATGCAGAACAAGCTGAAGGCCGAGACTCCGGGCGTGCTCCAGGACCTGCAGCGGGCCAACATCCGGCCCGTCATGGTGACGGGTGAGCCCTACTGTCTGTACACAACCTACACACTACACAACCTGTACACAAACTGTATACACTCATGACACACACACACACTACACAACCTGTACACACACTACACAAACTCTACACATACACTACACACTGCCCAAACTCTATACACACTACACAAACTCTATGCACACACTACACAAACTGTACACACTCTGCACACACACACTACCCAAACTGTACACACACTCTACACAAACTCTACACACTGCCCACACTTTACAGAGACTACATACTACACAAACTCTACAGAAACTACATGCTACACAAACTCTACACAAACTCTGCTGTTCCAGTAACACTGTTCTGCTCCAGCCTTCCTTTCACAGTGTGGTCAGATGTGCTGCATTAATACATGCAGGGTAAAGCAAAGCAGTCATGATTTAAACCAGCACTGTAGCACAGTGATATACTGCTGTGTAATCAGCTTATTCAACAGAGTGATGGGGAGTGCTTGTGTAACTGCAGGTGTTGAGGTTCTGTTGAGATGCTTCCCTTGTGCTCCTCACAGGTGACAACATGCTGACGGCCATTTCTGTGGCACGCGACTGTGGCATGATCCCCCCCCAGGACAGAGTCATTATTGCTGACGCACTACCACCCAAAGACGGCCAGGCGGCCAAGATCAACTGGCGCTATGCAGACAACCCCATCAAACCTGCCAACGAGGGCACACACTCCCAGGTCAGTAGCCCCTAGTGGATGGAGGGCAGTAGTGCGGCTGTGCCTGTACGAGCCTGCCTGTGTCTAGGGAAAACTGTGTGCTACTTCAGAACCATCACAATTCAATACAGATACATAAGAATGTTCATGGGCATTGACTTTCAGTGTTGTAACCATATATGTGTATCTCACCCTTTATTTTGATTGCTGATTGGTATTTTTGGCCAAATGCTGCCAACTACTGTGCAAGTAATGGACGATTAATCTCTTCCTGAACCTGGGCAAATGAGGAACTATATTTCTTGGCGGATTTACACATGCCAAAATATGATACTTTTTACTTGATAATGGTTTGAATGTTTAATACTTTTGCATTTTAGTATTTTTTGTGTCAAGTAGCCATGGAATAAGCGGAATAAACCATGACAAGCTGTGCGTTCTCAGGATATATATACGCACATCTGGGCTGAGCACTTTCTATGAGAGTATTACATAGCTTGCTAATGTGACTGGCTCATAATATACAGTCAAAACATCTGGACAGCTAGCTAGCCATTGCTAATTAAAAACGCTTAGCGTAATGTTAAACTATTTCATGGTTGCAAGTTATAAATAATGTTATCACACAACCAAAGTTGGCGTGGGAGTCAGTGTTCGTATGGGAGTTCACTGAAAAAGGCAGAAGTTCTAGAAGCAGGATCCCACTCAAACGCACCAAATGGTGGAAGTGTCCGAGCGGTGAAGGATAGCGTGCAGTCTTACCTGTGATATCGGAACAGGATTACTTTAGTTCTTTAGTTATCTGACACCAATTAATATTAACTTTTCTCTCTGCAAACAGTTGCTTATAGAATGGCATAATATGCAAATGAGAGACTATAGTCTTTTAGCTCACATAGCGTGGCTATATACATATTACTATCCCTATATAGAGATGTGGACGTGCCTTTGGCCTTATAGCCTATCAAGGATACAATTATGTATCTTGCAATGGCACTACTGTATAGGCGAGTGACTACGGAGTGCACCTAACCAAAGTTATATGTGTGTGTGCTGTCAACAGAAACCTTAAAACCACAATGTGGAAGTGCAGTAGTTAAGATCAATGAGAAATTATGAGTTATGAATATGTTAATTAGCCAGAATTCCAACAACTGTTAAACAGAATGTTACGGATAGAAATCAACCTGTGTTGTAATAACCAGGCGTACAATATCGGACGTAACACTAAGCCACTTAATCAATAACCACAACCCGTAAGGAGTACCAGTGAAACAGTGGTATAGAAAAGTTAGACATATATTTATTAATATGAATACATTTGATGATTGTTCTCTATTTATAACATGGAAGTCTTGAAAAGACAAAAACAGGTTGCAAGGTCTCACCGGGTAGCCAGCTAGCGGTTCCAGACCCTCGAAGATGATAGGGGAGGTTTTCTCCTCGGAGTTCCCAAAAATGGTATTACGAATAACAATATTTATGAATTAGCAACTAGGCGGATAATCAGAGTAACGCAATCACCAAGCTGTAATTAACAATGTCGTAAAGGGAACTGATGGCATTCAGGTGTACCTAAATCAAGACAGACGACAGTAGGGATGTTGCAGAATGTCAAGACTCGAATGTCTTGCAGGAGCACGCACTCAGAGCCTGGCAAGCGAGGCTAGTGGCCGAGATACATTAACCTACCTCCGTGAACAATCTGACCAATATTGGTCAAAATCGATCACAATGTTAGGGGGCTGACAGGTTGGGAATTATGACAAGATGACATAGTTTTATCAGATTCTGAACTATCAAATCAATTTATATCTTTTATATAATGTGATTTTCTGGATTTTTTTTTTGTTGATATTCTGTCTCTCACTGTTAAAATAGACCTACCATTAAAATTATAGACCGTTCATTTATGTGTCAGTGGGCAAACTTACAAAATCGGCAAGGGATCAAATACTTATTTCCTTCACTTCACATATTGTACATGTTATTATATTATATTAGATATTTTATATACAGTACACAGCATAAATGAGTACACCCCCTCTGAACACAAAGATATATTTCTAAATGATCACCATTACAATTCATGGAAAGATGACAAAATTGAAATGTATTAAACATATACTTAATTACAACATAGAAAGATATGTCATCATTATCTGTAAAATAAGTAAATTAGGCAACTTTGCTTGAATAAAGGGTTGCAGAAATGAGTACACCCTTGATGAGTACACCCTTGATTAAATTCAACAAATATGTAATATTCTAGTATTTAGTATGTCCTTCGTTACTTTTAAGTACTGCACTGACCCTTCTTGGCATCGAGTGTACAAGTTCACGACATATTGTCACGTCTATCCTGTTCCACTCCTGGAGGCTGACCTCCTTGAGTGCCTTGATGTTTGATGGGGAGTGCTGCTCAACCTGTCTCTTCAAAATTCCCCACAGGTGCTCAGTAGGGTTGAGGTCGGGTGACATACTTGGCCACTGCAGCACTTTCACCTTGTTCTTCCTTAAGAATACAGCAGTGGCCTTGGAAGAATGTTTAGGGTCATTGTCATGTTGAAAAAGTGCCCGACGGCCCAGGGTGTGGAGAGAGGGTAGCATCTTCTCTTTAAAGATTTTGCAGTGCATCTGCAAATTTATGATGCCATCAATGAAGTACAATTCCCCCACACCTTCAGCATTCATACATCCCCATATAAGAACTTTACCACTGCTGTACTTCACTGTGGGGACCATGTACTTCTCAATGTACTCCACCCCCTTGCAACGCCATACATTTTGGATGCCATCAGATCCAAAAAGATTGACTTTGGTCTCATCAGACCAGAGTATAGATTCCCAA
>JAINUG010000059.1:3409864-3545375 GCA_029706075.1 Aldrovandia affinis
AGACGGAAATATTCCGTTTGCGACAGATGAAACTGGCAATTCGCCAGCGCTAGGGCATAACGCCGTTTAGCACCGGCACGAAAATAGGGCCTGGTGTATTGCAGATGTACCGCTGTATGCAGATGTCACAGCAATGCAGTGTGCTTTCTGGGTTGTTAGAATCCTTTGCAGGAGAGCAAGATTTCTACCTGCTCATACTCATAAAAAGAGCATCATTTCAGGCTTTTATTTAGAAATGTTTTCCCCCAACCTGATGTTCACCGGAAGTAATTTCCTATTGTGGCTAACTTCACACTGCGTGCGCTAGGTAATAGACAGTAGGCACAGGTACTTTAAAAATGTCATTAGTACTAGCTAGCTAACGCTAACAATAAGTATTAGTCAGCAGGCACAGGTAACTTTAAAAAAATGTTGTTAGTACTAGCTAGCTAACGCTAACGCTAGGTAATAGACAGCAGGCACAGGTACTTAGTTAGTACCCTCATAGTCATATCCATAGGATATAGGAGGAAGCGTATAGCTTAAACCCCTTGTCCTGTAAGCATCTTGTATAGAACAACGCCATTATCTCATCTACCGGAAATGGCCAGTCACGTTGAGCAAAACACGGAAGTCCGTTGCGCATAACCCCCATTGCAAGTCATGACGCCTTGTGAACTCACTCTAAGCTTCGGTTTTTCATGGATGAAAGAAGCTGTAGTGAACCCACTTAACAATAATTAATTAATATCGTTACTTTTAGGACTTCTCGCTTGGTTGGTAACTAACTCGCGTTCCCTTCCAATCACACACACGGCCTTAGTTTATTTTTCACGTAATATATCGAAGATTACGCCAGGACGATGGAATCACGGAGTTTTTCAAGGACCGAAAACAGCGGTATGTAACTTCTTGTGTTCAACAAACGCAAACTAGTCTATTACCGCAATGTTTATCATCTTCAGCCCTGGGGACTTGGCATATATGCTGATTTCCATTCGCCTACAGGTGAGGTGGCAGATGATGTTTTATTTAAAGACGTTGTTCTGCTAATGTGAAAAAAGAAAATCCGTGCCAACGTACCAGTGAATATTTGCCTCTTCGGTGTGGCTATCAATTAATTTAGGGATAACATTTCGACAGGCTGTTGTATTGTATGGGAATTAGCAAAGCTGGCTAAACCGCGGCAAGATGGTATCATGTAGCCTAGCCGTTAATTACCCCGAATGGTTTGCTTTCATGAAACACAGCTTGGAGTGGTTTATTACGCAGTTATATCAAAACTAGAGTTGTCCTTGTCATAGTAATACATGTGCACAAAAAAATATATTAAACGTTTATTTGCATACCCGTTGGGTTATACATTTTACACACATTGTAGCTTCCTTGCTAGCTGTCCAAACACAGAACACTCGGTTTTAACTGGGCTGTGTTGCTAGCTAACATTAGCCAGTGATGATCACCACATTATAGCTGGACATTTAAATAGCGTTCGCTTGCCATTTTATTAACGTAGCTGTATGGCTAGCTTATGCAATGACATGTTCGAACATAGTTTTAGGGAAACGAATCAAATGTAACGTAATCAGCACCATTTCTATTCTCAGTGATGTCTTTAACGGCAAGGCCAGGGAAGACACAACCGAAGGCCTGTAACGTTAAATACATAGTCAACGCATACGCGCTAGGGTTGCTAGATTTTATGGACACTTAGTAACCCAATCAGAGCCAAAATCGCGCCCAATGCTACCAAAAGTACCCCCAAAACTGGGTGCTATTGAATGCGCATAGATGGACATGCAGTCATTCCTTTTTTCCCGGATTGTCAGTAGAATCGGTTAACAAATATGTTTTAGAGAAAAAAAACCTATGCTTAGTTTGACATGCTGGAGACATTAGAGCCAACTATCAATGGACCAGCACTGATATCTTACTAAGTTATGTGGCCAAAATGGTTTTCTGCTGGTTCAAAATAAGGCATTGAAGTCAATGTGTACCATTCTCTGTGGGCACTCACCTCCACAGCCAGACTGGTTTACATCGATTTCAATTATTTTGGCTACCATAGGTGCCCGGTCGGCTTGGTTGTGTTAGGAATAGAGAGATTAAATGGGGCTAGTTTCCCCCCTGATTGTTCCACTGTTTCAACAACACATAGTGCTGCAATGTGAGCTGTACACTATGGTTCTGGATGAAGCTACCTAGCTAGCTGTATATTCTGTGAAGAGGCTCGAATCTAATGCCATTCCATTGTTAGTAACAATTATTATTAAATTTTTTTTACTGGAAGTCTAAATACCCTACATTTTGGGACACCTTCTGGGATGACCTAAAAAGAATGTAATTATTAAACAAAATTGGGTGTGCTGTGACATCACTATCTATTCAATCATCAAAATTATCTGTGTCTGTATTCAGATATAAAACCAGAAGTGGGTGTGATTGTCCTTTAGTTGTGCTTAAACTGGAGGTTGTATAAAAGGAAAGGAAAATGCCAGTTTACTAGCTAATTTTCACTAATTTGCTGCGAAAATGAGCTGTTCTGAAGGCAAAGGGCAGCCCAAATCCTTATTGATTTATAAGCAGTGGTGCTCGTAAGTGGTACGCCAGTACACATTGGCGTCCTCAAACGTTAATGCGTATGTCAGCTCACCTGCTAAATGCTCATTTGCGTACCAAGCAAGACGACAACCGTTGGAAACATATGCTACTTTAAGTTTGATCAGTCCATCACTAGTAAGTTCATTTTAATATGGAAAGTACTAAATTAGTGATTTTGTACTTTCCTGGTACGCAAATGAGTGTTTAGCAGGTGAGCTGACACACATTAACGTTTGAGGACGCTAATGCATACTGGCGTACCACTTACGTGCACCCGTTTATAAGTGTTCAAATATTTATTGGTGTTTCCATTATTTTGTCTACCCTCCGTAAGCCTTTTTTAAATTAATTTTAAATTTCGTTCAGATTTTTAAACATTTTTCTCCCAATTTGGTAGCCATTTACACCCTTTATTTATTTTTCAATTCACCCTCACCACACAAGTCCGCTGCTCGTCTCTACAAGGCAGCGAACTCCGCTTCCACCGACGTTCTCGAGATTCCTTATGTGCTTCACAGCGGACTCATGCTGGCTCACCCTCCCCCAGGGGCGGACAGCCAAATGCCGCCCTTGATCAGGGCTGACGACCAGGGCCGGTCTGGTAGAGACGCGGGTTTCGAACCGTGTCCCGGACAGGCCGTAAGTCTTTTTAAAGTACTTATTTGCTACAATCCCGTATGTAATAGGCTAAGGATTATGCACAAAGACCAACCTCAGTCATTATTGCAATCATTATGACTTAGCCTGCATAGTAGGCATTCCCTTAGAGCTTTATAGTCAAGGAGGCCGCGCTTTGTTTTGTTCAGGTCGAAAATCCGAAAAATGTCTATAAATTCATTCATTCATGCGCTTGTTTTCAGTAAGACAAAAGCAATGTTGAACAGAGGCATCTGCTGGCCAAAACATTGTTGATGAATGGTGCTGTTTTTCCAAAACCCACAGAGAATTGCATGCAGTGATGTTTCTTGCAGTGATGGAAAGTAAAATAAAATAAATACTTTTTTCGGGGATTTGTATTGCACTGTAGTATTTTTATTTGCACCTCTTTTACTCTTACTCCACAACATTTAAATAGAAAATATGAACCTTGTGCCTACAGTTTAGCCTTAAAGCACAAGCTTGTTAGGCTTAACTCTATGAACCCTGCCATACAAATTGTCTGCCAGTGTCTACATTGATATTTTTGCTCAGTCTTTTTAAAAATAGAATCATCAAGTGTTATATGTCCCTGACATCTGCACAACCTAAGCTAAAAGAAGGTATAACTCAATAAAGCATTATTATTACTAAAATAGTTTATTAGATTTGTGTCATGACAAAAAACCCAACAAAAATCTGACTTGATTTTTCATCAAATTTGATTGCTAAATATATCTGGTGTGGTTTTCAAAGGAAAATGCCAATGCACAATCGGTAGATGAAATACTTCTACATACTTCAGAAGTTATTGGAATTCTCTCCTATTTTTACTTTTTTAGTTATGCTCATTTTTATGAGCAGTGTGCATAGCCATTTTTTGGTGGCTCCAAATATCCATCCAAAACCAGAAAACAGTGAACAGAAAACAGTACAATTGTTATACATGTTTTTTAGACAATACGTTTTAGTATGTTCATTTATGATACTCATCATGGCAATTTCTGTCTGGTGGGGAGAAAGTTCAACTGTTTTACACACAGACACCCTCCCCATGCACCTCTGCTCTGTGTACATAATGCCGATAGAACTGCATGAATGAAATATTGGGTTTCACTTGGAGATGTATAACAAAAGTATTGTATGTCGCCAGATGTGTCCTTTCATCATTCAATTACTAGGTTATTTGCAAATAGTAAATGCACCATGAACACCTGATCTCTCGTAAAACATCCCGTTGCCATTTCAAAACTCTCAAAACACGCACTTTTTCTCTCCGTTTTTTTTTGTTGCACAAAAGACGGTTTCTCTGTTTCTTCTTTTTGCACAAAAGACATTTTCTGAATTGACGGTACGGATTGCTAATTGCTATTGCTAACCGTGCACACTGTAGCCTCATATAGCTGTAGGAATACGTAGAAAACTTTCATATACTTTCATAGAGATACGTATCATACGTAATGTAACGTAACATTAGATCTACAAAACAACCACTAAACAGGCTTACCCCCAACCCAATGGATTTTACTAATCCACTTTCTTTACAACTTTACTCATCCGGTTTAGGATGCGCTTAGGCTTACTGTAAAGACTGAAGCTTTTACATTACATTTCATTACAGGCATTTAGCTCTTATCCAGAGCGACTTTTACATAGTTTACATTTCTTTACAATCCATTTATACAGCTGGATATTAACTGAAGCAATTCAGGTTAAGTACCTTGCTCAAGGGTACAACGGCAGTGTCCCACCTGGGGATTGAACCTGCAACCTTAACGTTACAAACCCAGTTCCCTAACCATTATACTTTTAGGCACACAAAAATCATCGCTCTATCTATAATGGTCTCAATTTTACAGCCAATAGAAAAAAGGTAAACAAATGAGGCCGCTGGCGGTATGGCCGGGTTCAAAGGGTGTTAAAGTAAGAAAAAACTGTTACAATAAAACAATAGTGACACGCTTTGCCAATGTTGATTTCATTATTGTAGTTAGCTAGCATTCGTGCTGCCTACATACATTAATCTTGCTAGTTCCTGAACGTTGCTACAAAAATCTGCTAGCTATCTAGTCAGTTGGTTATTTCAGCTCTAATATTAACTAGGAAATACTGGCTAGCAGTTTCTCTGGTTGGGATGGACTATTTAGCACCAGGAGAGCATGGCTGAGTCTGAAAAGTGCTGAAGTTGAATAGGTTTTGTGTCTTTGAAGAGTAAAAGCAGTGCTGAACTGTATATACTTTTGTGCAAAATATTTCTTTACATTTATTTATATATACATGTTCTGTGGTTAGTGAGCAATATTACACAATGGCATGCAAAACGATATGTCACTTTTGATTAGGGATGCACCGATATGAAAATTCTGGACCTAACACAATCGCCCGATACCGATCATTTGTTATTTATTGTCCTATTTGTGCCCTGGCAAAAAAAAAAAAAAAAAATCAGTGTAATACCCTTCGTTATACTTTTCAATGAGTGCAAATTCAATCATATAAACGTATGGAACAGCTTTTATTGTAACATTCTTTCACATACTCGTTGTACTGTGCTACATGTCTTACTTGTAAATGGCTGATCAGATTTGATGTATTAAAATCCTTGCTTGAGATGTCTCCGCTTGAAATCTCACTGGAGCATTTGTTACAAATAGCAAATTGGTTGTCTTTCTCCGGTACCTTGTAATGCGCCCACACAGCCAACATGGAGTGAATTTGTTCAGTCAGGAAGCCCACTAGGCCAAGACAAAACGTGTCAATGTAAAAAGGAACACATAATTGGTAGTTCTTTCCATTATATAATTCTTATAATAATAATAACCATTTTAACAGGCAGTTTGATAACATTGCATATTTTTACATTTTAAGCATTTAGCAGACGCTCTTATCCAGAGCGACTTAAAAGAACAATCATAGTTAGCGCACAAGATGTAAAATGTACAAGATCAGTGCAGTAATACAGCAATAGACATCATTGCAGGCGTCTGCGTATCATACCTGGGAAAGAAAAGCCTTAGTGTGTTTTTATTTATTTATATATATATATATATATATATAAATAGTGTAGAACAAGTAAACAGTGGTGACGACAGATTGACTATATGGACAGTGTTCAGTGGTAGTGGAGTCTGAAGAGGTGGGTTTTGAGTCTCCTGCGGAAGATTGCAAGTGATTCCGCAGTCCTGACCGATTGCGGGAGATCGTTCCACCAGCGAGGGATCAGGACAGAGAAGAGGCGAGATCGCGAGGAGCGGCTGCCAGGCGCCTGGAGGGATGGGGCAGTCAGTTTGCCAGAGGAGGCGGAGCGGAGGAGTCTGGGCGGGGTGTAGGGAGTGATGAGTGACTGGAGGTAAGGGGGAGCAGTACCTCTGGTTGCTTGAAAAGCAAGCACCAGCGACTTGAATCTGATGCGTGCTGCGATGGGGAGTCAGTGCAGAGAGGAGAGTAGAGGGGTGACTTGGGTGAACTTCGGCTGGTTGAACACCAGGCGAGCGGCAGCGTTCTGGACTAGTTGCAGTGGCTTGATGACACAGGCCGGAAGGCCTGCCAGCAAGGAATTGCAGTAGTCAGGGCCACGTGAGATCACCAGGGCCACGTGAGATCACCAGGGCCTGGACCAGGAGTGGCCTCTTGGATGAGGAACGGTCGGATCCTTTGGATGTTGTGGAGGGAGAAACGGCAGGTCCGAGTGATTGCTGCAATATGGCTCGAGAAGCATAGCTGGTTGTCCAGGGTCACTCCAAGGCTCCTGGCAGACTGAGACGGAGACACTATGGAGCCTTCCACGGTGATTGACGCATCAATCGTCGGGGAGCCCTTCGCAGGGAGGAAGAGCAGCTCTGTCTTCCCCAGGTTCAGCTTCAGGTGGTGGGTGGACATCCATGCGGAGATGTCAGCCAGGCATGCAGAGATCTGTGCCGGGGCCTGGGTATCAGATGGAGAGAAGGAGAGAAAGAGTTGAGTGTCATCAGCATAACAGTGATAGGAAAAAACCATGAGCAGAAATAACAGAGCCAAGTGACTTGGTGTACAGAGAGAATAGGATGGGGCCTAGCACCGAGCCCTGCGGGACTCCGGTAGAGAGGGTGTGGGGAGAGGAGAGGGATCCTCTCCAGGCCACCTGGTAGGACCGGTCAGCCAGGTAGGACTCAAACCATGTCAACGCAGATCCAGAGATTCCCATCTCGACGAGAGATGAGAGCAGGATCTGGTGGTTCACGGTGTCGAATGCCACAGACAGGTCGAGGAGGAGGAGGACGGAGCTAAGGGATCGGGACGTAGCCCCGTGAAGAGCCTCAGTGACCGCAAGGAGAGCAGTCTCTGTGGAGTGGCCTGCTCTGAACCCAGATTGGTTGGGATCAAGCAGGTTGTTCTGTAAGATAAGAGATGAGCAGACAGTTGATTATAGACAGCCCGCTCTAATGTTTTGGAAAGGAATGGGAGGAGAGAGACATGTCGGTAATTTGAGATGACAGCAGGATTCAGAGAGGGTTTTTTGAGGAGGGGGACAACATGAGCGCATTTGAGGGAGGAGGGGACAGAGCCAGAGGAAAGAGAGGAATTAATGACATTGGAGACAAAGGGGAGGATGTCCATAGCAATGGACTGGAAGAGGGGGGAAGGAATGGGATCAAGAGGGCAGGTGGTGGGACGGTGGGAGAGAACAAGTTGAAGGATGTCTGAGTCAGGAAGGGGCGAGAAGGAGTACAGAGGGGTGGGAGGTTTAGGTAGCAAGATGGGTGAGGGAGAGGTTGGGGGGAAGGAGTTGCGAATGACATCGACCTTCTCATGAAAGAAGGATGAGAAGTCATCGGCGGTTAGAGAGGAGGGGGGTGGGGGAGGAGGAGGGGTGAGGAGAGAGGAAAACGTAGAATAGAGTTTACGTGGGTTGGAAACATGCAGACTTAGCAGAGGAGAGGTTAGAGGAG
This sequence comes from Aldrovandia affinis, assembly GCA_029706075.1. Taxonomy (NCBI): domain Eukaryota; kingdom Metazoa; phylum Chordata; class Actinopteri; order Notacanthiformes; family Halosauridae; genus Aldrovandia; species Aldrovandia affinis. The sequence goes on from JAINUG010000059.1 coordinate 3,418,009, forward strand.
TAGGAAGCCAGGAGTGTGTGGAAATCAGACAGAGCTACAGGGGATTTGGATTTTCTCCATTTCCTTTCTGCTGCTTGCAGTTTCAGTTGGTTAGCCCGAATGGAATCGGTTAGCCAGGGGCCGGGGGGGCGGAGACGAGCAGGTTTAGTGGATAGAGGACAGAGTAAGTCAAAGGAGGAGGAGAGAGAGGAAAGTAGGGTGGATGATGCTTCCTCAGCAGGTAGCTGAGAGAAGGCATCAGTAGGGGGAAGGGAAGATAGGACAGTAGCTGACAGGGCAGCGGGGGAGAGAGAGCGGGGGTTGCGATGGACAAGGACAGTGGGAGCAGGTGAAGATGGTTTAGGCACAGAGGGGAAGGGGAGGGAGAAAGACAGAAAGCTGTGGTCAGACACATGTAGAGGCGATACCGTAATGTTGGGTGAGGCGCAGTTCCTGGTGAAGACCAGGTCCAGTTGGTTACCGGCCTTGTGGGTGGATGGGGATTCAGCCATGGTGAAGTCAAAGGACTGAAGCAGGGGCAGGAATGCAGAGGTCTGAGAGGTCTCCAGCGGCAGGTTGAAGTCACCGAGGAGTAAGACGGGAGTGCCATCCTCAGGGAAAGCGCTGAGTAGGGCATCCATTTCATCTAGGAAACTCCCCAGTGGACCTGGAGGGCGATAAAGAACAATGATGTGCAGTTTACATGGAACAGTGACAGTGACAGCATGAAATTCAAAGGAGGAGGGTGAGAAGTGAGGAAGAGGAACAATACCAAATCTCCACAGGGGGCAGATCAGTATACCTGTCCCTCCACCTCTACCTGAGGGTCGTGGAGTGTGGGAGAAGGTGTAGGCAGCGGAGAGAGCAGCAGGGGTTGCTCTGGTTGCTGTTCTGGGGAGTGATCCACGTCTCCGTGAGCGCCAGGAACTGCAGGGAGAGTAGTGAGGCCTGAGCCGAGATTAAATCAGCCTTCCGGACAGCGGACTGGCAGTTCCATAGTCCGCTTGCTACCACCACGTCAACACCGGAAGATCTAGGAGGGTGGATGAGATTGGACAGATTATGGCTGTGGGTAGAATCTCTCCTTCTAGGCAATCTAGAAGAGGAGACATGGACTGGGATAGGGAGGTAGCATGTAGTGCTACCTAACTCACTACCTAACTTTAGCTTGTTCGTTGTCACATTACTCACTAGAAAATGTATAATTTTTTTCAGAAAAACTAAAAGGTCACATTTAAAAAAAATATTGTACACCTAAAATTGAAATTGTGATAAGGCAGTCATATAGCTTCTACAATATATTTGGTATAATACGGTTCAGAGAAAGACTACTATTCTCTACTTGAAAAATAATAACAATTTGAATACTATCAACTATCAAAATCGGCTTTCACGGAGTATGTTAATGTCCCATGCATTCATAAGTTGATTTAGGCTGAGGCCTCCCTACTCTTTCCGATTCTAAATCCGGTTCAAACATATAGGGCTCAATATGTCCAATCCTGAACTAATCATTATTTTTGGTTTGTTGCATTCGCTGTGATCCACTAGCTGGTTATCAATAGCTTGTTGGTGTTGGTCTGTCTGAATTTATTTGAATTTAGCTTTTCTAATTTTTTTCCTGTTTTTCCTCCCATTTTGGTGGCCAATTGTACCCTCTATTGATCCACCTATTACCCTTCAACAAGCCCACCGCATGCAGCTATGGGACCAGCCACCTCTTTGGGACCGGCGGTGGCTGGTGTGGCAAATCACGTCCTTCGAGACGGCACTTGCCCGAACGTTGACCATCATTCCGATACGTCCAGAGAAGCTTTCTGTTCATGTGGCAAGCTCATGCCCACTTCCCTCCCCCCTCCCTCTGGGGCAGACAACCAATTGCTGCCCCTGAACGGGACTTCCGCCCAGAGCCGTACTGGTGCAGCCAGGGAATTGAACCCCGCCACAGTGGGAAACTTGCACTCCGGGCGAGTGCCTTTACCGTTACTTTACTGGAGCCCGCTATCTATGAATATTGATGTGGTATGGGGCACACCCAGTCAATCCTTAGACTGTGGAGAAGTGCAAGTGAGTGTTGAGTATTCAATAAAACTTATTTTTGAGAATTTCAAGTTGGATTTGAATTTAATACATGAATATAAAGTTTTTTATGGTATGACAACATTAACAAATCATTTTAGATTTAAAAAATCTCCTAGATAGGGGGCCTCTAGTGATTTCAACATCCGACGCTGGCCACGGCGACCGGGGTTTGATTCCCGAGAGTCGGCTCTGGCTGGAAGTGCCACCGGGGGCGGCAATTGGCTGTCCGCCCCAGGGAGGGGGGAGGGAAGCCGACAAGACGTTTGCTGCGCACAGGAATGGCTCTGGGGAGCTGGAGTTATGTCAACAGCATGCTGAATGCCGTCTCAGAGGAGACAATACTTCCTTCGCCTTTGTCACTGCCAGTCACAGGGCTACGGCAGCAAACTACGAGGGAGGGATTGACCTGAGAATAGCGGGAGTAATTGGCCAAATTGGGAGAAAAATGGGAAAAAATAAATATCTCCTAGATATGTTTACCCATTTGTAATTAATTCGTACTTACAGACCTGATTTGGAGCAACATTGAAAGCTTGGTTCCTTCTCAAAGCTACAGGATATATGGAGTTTATTAGTGCTAATAAGTGGGAACGTTGTAGGAAAAATGGCTGGCCAATAGGAGAATACTCTTTATATTCTCTTGATATGCCCATTTCTGAAGATGCGCTGATTTACACCAGGCTGAAAAGACCCCTTCTCAGCAGAAGAGAACAATGTGGGGAGAGGGGAAGTTGATGGTGATATTTAAGATGGTGTTTAGATGCTTGTAGCTAGTATTGACTGTCTTAATTGGGTCAGTGGCTGAATTATGCCCTAACACACAGTACATGTATTTACACTTACAGCAATTAATACCTGCAATATTTTCACAAATATTTCACCAATTGTACATATTGGTTAGTAACATGTTTCATTGAAATTTTGAGGGCACTCCAGGAGTGTTTTCAGATTTTACCAGCATTTAAAGAGTAAGCATTTTACCCATTTCTGTTATCAACTGAGCAAATTGAGTCTGTGAGACCAGGGATTCATGTTAGCTGAGGTCATTACTGTTTGTAGATGTGTCATAGTTCCTCTTGTGTGTAGATTTCTTATTTTCTGTCTCTATTATAGATCCCTCTCTTCCTCTATCATCTCTACGCCTCTTGGTGCCCCCTCTGCGATTGGTGTCTGCAGCCATGTGGCAAGTTGTGCAAAAACAAGACATAATGCATTATGGGAAACTGGAGGAGCTTGTCTCTTTGGTGACAGAGGCAGTCCCAGAACTGCTGAGTTACAGACAAAGGACCCAACTCATTCTGGCACTGCGAGTGAAGGTGAGAGATTGCAGACCAGGAGAGGGAAGGTGATAAGAGAGGAGGGTAAAGGAGAAATGAGGGACAGCAGGGTATTGATGGGAAACAGACTGCAGTCCAATTGTTTGGTGATTTATGAAGCTCCTCTGGCCTGGTTTCCATTAGGGCTGTCCTCGACTAAAACAAATCTTGGTTGACCAACAGTCATCCTTTTTTTCCGATTGGTCAAACCTTTTTTTCTTCTATATGACACACCCTATTTCTTTAAATAAATACAACTATATGCACACTGCGCTTGTCTATAACTTTCTTAAGAGAATGACACAAATGAGTAACAATAGGCTAATTACTTTATGGAGCCGGAGTTCAACATTACCCGAATCGCGAGTTTTTCCCGCGACTGCTCGACCAAAACAAATCTTGGTCGACCAACAGCTCATCGACCAAACAATTGACCAGTCGACTAAATGGGGTTAGCCCTACTTTCCATTGTGCTGCTTTTGCTGTCTGGGTGCTGTTCTAATGTTAATCAAAATGGTGATCTACGTAAAGCTATGTCCTAATGTGAGTCAGTATGGTGGTTTGCATTTCAGTTCATTGGTTTTTTTCATAGGTGCTGCTTCTTTTAGACTTTTCTATAACTTCTGGCAAAGGGATTAATGAGTTCAGAGATTGTCAAAACCACTTAAAAATCTTAAACTGATGTACATCTCCCATGCTGTACACTACATAATGTTTGTGAGGCTCCTAGTTTTTTTAAAGTTTTTTTTTTTATTCACTGGCTACCGATTCACTGCTATTTTCATGAATTTTTTTGTAAACAATGTTTTCTTTCTTTTGAGGCGATAATATGGGATTGTGGCTTCATCTTTAGGGAACTGCGAAAAATATTTCGTTCTAGCCATAGCTAGCTACAGTATTAATGCTGGCTAACTAAAGATGTTCATAATCTTTGCTTGCTGTCTAGTTAGATAGCTCAGTAAAACTGTAGTTTTTGAAAAGTATTAGGTTTTCCCATGAGAAGTAGTTTTCCTGCCATGCCAAAATAAAGATGATCAGTTCATCCAGCTGCTGGCTCAATAAACCCTTTTGTTACTGCTACAGCAGAGGGTTTTTTTAAAGGGAGGGTAAAATGGGACATTCATTTAACTCTCTCACTGTTGTGATGAAATACATTTTAAAAACATGAGAAATGAGTACCAAGACGTCCAGGAGATGAAAAACGGGATGGTTGGCACGAATGCTAACAGCAACAGTATTTCTCAAAAAATATTAGCTAATGGCTATATTGCATGTAGGTCATGGTTATTTTTTCCATATACAGGCAACTACAGAATTATTCACACCCTTGTTAAAGATGAGCAAAAAAGACTGTATAAATGATACAATACAGGTAATGAGCTATGTACCAGAACCATGTGACCATAATTTTATTGTTTTGTTTTTCAATTTGGCTTTACTAATATGTTATGGCGGCAGCATTAATATTTTTGTTGATTGTACTCGGTTTATTTTATGTATGTCTCCATGGTTTTAATTGTTCAAACTGATTTGTGTGTTGTTGTTTTGTTCCTATTTTACCATGTTTTTCAATTAACAAAGTGAATTACAGGAAATTATTCAAGTTGAGTTCGGTTAGCAGAACGAGGGGGCATAAATGGAAACTGACAAAGGGTAAATGGGTAAACTAAGCATTGTGAGCAGATTAGTGGTAGGAATGGACGAGCAGTGTTGGGCTGAATGGCCTGTTCTCGTCTTCCCCTTATGTTATGTTATGTTATGTTATGTTTGTAAAGCACTTTGTGCTACTTTACTATATGAAAGGTGTGTTGGGGTACCTTTATGATCCTGCCCAGGCAAACCGAATGTGGCCCGGCTTGACCCAAATGCTCATAAACAAATGTGGGCTTCACTGGTGTCAACACTGACAGGTTTCATTACTCCTTGCACCAGTGTGGTCCATATTGGATCAGCAATTTATATAGTTATGGGTCAGCACCAGGGAAAACCGGAGGTCTGCGTGTCACGGGTGGCCTTGTCACATGTTAGCAATATTCCTTGGCTATGCATATTATGTTTCTCCAAATATATCAACCAACTTATCTGTATCAACCAAGCTGTCTTCCCCAGGCCCTATTAATATTTGGTGTCACCACGATGCTCACCATGAGAGGATAATTTCAGTGATTACTTTGAAAAGATGTCTTGTGGTAGTAAGTGAGCCAAAAAAAAGAATATATATAAATATATATATATATATATATATATCTCCAAACCTTGCTCTGGCCCTCCCCAAATTGTTAATTAATCTTGCATGGGCTAAAGAGGGAGTTGCCTGCCCTGCTCAATCACTTGAAGTGTGACTTATTGTACACACTTTTCTGTCTCTAACTGGATGCTGTTATTTCAGCTGATTCTGGAGTTGTGTCGCAGTGAGCATACAGCCGACCCCCATACCATCCAGCTCCACCTGGACAGAATCCGGTCCCCCAGCATATCCCCTGAACACACAGAGGTAAGTGATTCTCACTATCCTGCACCCCCTGGACATGCCTACCCCCTGTACCCACACTGTCTTCCCATATACCCCTTGTACACACTCTGCCCTCCACTCTGCCCATATACACACATTTTCCTCCACTCTACCCCCTGTACACATACTAGATAAGAAAGATATGTCCTTTAATGATCACCAAGGCAAAATCGGGTTGTCAAAACATTAGTACAATAAAATACACAATGTACAATGCCTGTGTACAGTTGCCCACCTGCTTTATTGCAATATGTAGTCATGGGTTAAATGTAAAAAAAAATAAAAAATAAAGCAGTATAGTATCTTCATTACTAAAATGCCACAACACCTTACAAACTGCAATCAGTGCAATAGAGCAAACTAAAAGGTACATTAAAGAATGTCATCTAGTCTCATTCAAAACTTTTTCAGTTAAGCACCTGATTACCATAAAATAATTACTGAAGGAGCTGTGCTCCTGTATTTGAATGGAGTCTTTCACTCTAGTCCTATAAACAATTTCCTTGAGTTGAATTTTTAGAGAATAACTGAAGTGACTATACATAGGCAGGGTAACCGAAAATGTTATTTTCAAAAATCTATATAAATATAAATACTGTGATTTAAAGTATTTGTTTAACTTTAAATTAATGTGATGTGGACAAAACGTTTCCTCACGTGGAGTTTATGTTCTAAAAAAATTCTGTGACTTTAAAACCAGCATTTCAACATTGCATCAATAATAAGAGTAGGACCCTGACGCCATCCCTGCCGAGTATTCCATTATTTAGACTGCTCCGGTTCTGGAACGTTGCTGCATCTTCTTGTATGACTTCACATGCTCATTACTAGCGGCTGGCTGAAATTCGAACTGTCAGAATTCTAATGGACTGGCAAGTCAGTATTTTTTCCGGACCACCTGACAAATCCCGCCATAACTTAAAAGTGGCATATAATTGGTCAATTGTTTAAAGTGTATTCTATGATTGACGTTTCAGGCTCCAATCATGTAAGCGTTGACCAATGATTCCGTGTAGGTGACAAATTTACGTAATTTAAAGAGCAAATGGGTATTCCGATTGCTTGTAATCATGGGCAAGGGGCAAGAAACATAAAGTCTGAAAATATCAACTAAAGTTATAATTCAATTCTATACTGGGGCTTATGCCATTTATCATGGGTATGATGGGAATTTTCATGCCGCTGGCCATAATCGAAAGGTTTCACATTGCATATTCAATTGAAGAAGTACTGTTAAAGATCATTTTGGTGGCTGGTACTTTTAGCTAGTGCTAGCTTATGTTTCATTAAACTGCTATCAATAAAGGATAACAAGAAGGTAGGACTCAGTCGTCATAACATTGAACTCTGCTGAAGCAAAGTAAAACATCATCAAACTTTTTTCTGTGAGCAGTGTACTGTCTCGTTCACATGCACACTTCACATCTACGTTCTAAAACTCAATTTTGCCATCCCTACCATACAGGGTATAGTTTTTGTCTGGTGTAAGTTGTGTGTGTGATTGCTGCGTGTCAGTGCATAAGTTGTGTGTGGTAAGGTGTTTATGACTGCTGTGCTATGTTACAGAGTACTGAAGTGGAGGTGGAGCGATCTGCAGCTAATTTTCTGGAACTGGTCCATGCCCTGCTGGAAGATCCAGCTGAGAGAGAACATTTCTTCCAGGTCTGACACCCAATTCTGTGTAAAACTTTTTCACTGCCTACTTCTGATAATGAACATCTTATTGGGAAAGGGCCTTCTTTCTCTTTATCTCTCTCTGTCTCTCTCAGGAGGTGTTCCCAGTGCAGTTTGGTCCCAAATATGACACCGCTCTGCAGGCACTGGTTTGGGAGTTCCTCTCCAGACTGGAGCAGCTGCTGCCAATACCAGACCTCCAACAGGTATTGAGACAGAATACCACCACTAGGTCAGACCTGAACCAAATTCAACAGCAACACAACAACATAATAGAATTACTTTACTTGGTTTCCAGTCATAGTAAAATTCTGTAATTGCAGGAGCCACTCAGTTCATCAGGAAGTCAGTCAGTAACTGTTTCTTTGCCTGCTTCCTCAAATAGCAGCCATAAGTATCTAATTAGCTAAGATTATTTTGTCATCTTGGTTTATGTCCAGTCAAAGTCTGCTATTCAGTATGAAATGAATTAATTTCACTTAAAATGTAAATAAATTATATTTGTCTTCCTCAGACATTGCCATGGCTCGGTGCTGCCCCCTGTGTGTTGGAGGAGTGTGTGCAGTCTGTCTCAAACCCACAGCACCTTCAGGCCCTGCTCCACCACTACAGATGTCTTGGACACCTTGACATGAATGGTCAGCCAGAGAACCCCTATAAACTATTCCAGCATTACACCTTGCTCTCTGGTACCACAAACACTTTAATACATGCAAAGAAAACTGATTGCTCTCAAAATTGATAAGAAAAGGATCATCTGAAAATCACAATACAGTTGACTCTGGATAACTGCATGGGCTTGGAACCATAGTGATGTCAGGCACTTAACCAGAGTATCCACATATCTAAAATATGATGAATAAAAATATCTGGTGTTTGGTAAATTGTATAATACTGTAAAATGTATAATACTGTATACTACATTGTACACACAGTAACACCTGTAGGTTATGTGTATTTAGCCAATTGCCTAAATAACGTATGATTTGAATGTTATACTGATTAAAACATACAGTAGGTTTTGGCCATAACATGTATAAAGTACTAAGTGGTAACTGTCATGACAGGAATTACATTCTCAGCCACTGCTTCACAAAAGTTAAAAATGATAATGTGGTATGCAATAGTCAAGAAATTAACTTGGGGCGTCAATAAATTAAGTCAACATATGAAATATATGCATCACATTTCTAAGCGGCTGCATGGAAATGTGATATAAATAAAGCAAAAATTGCATGCACTGGAAGTAAACTTTGGTGTCTTATTACACACGAGCAAATCGTGTGTGCAACTACTGTCTTTGTAACCAGCCAACTTGGCTCGATGGATGAAAAACATGTAGTGTTTGCATGATGTGTGGCCTGAGCTGGAAAATAAGTGATTGCAATGGTTAAAACCTTGGATAGGACTCACAGTGATTAGATTCTATGTAGACTCATGGTGCGTTGAGGCTATGTAAAGCTTCAGAAAATGCAGGAGCGCTTGCCTCATCCATTGGTTCCTCGTCATCTGATACCAGTGCTTTGGGTTGAAGCCAGTTGTCTGTGACCTTTTCAGTAGGAAATTCAGTCTATTGCTATTTAGGGAACCAACTCTTGCATCTACTACTTCTAGTAGACCGTCACAAGAATCCTTCTCAGTGTTTTGCTGCTTCACAACGTTCTTGCTAAAAACCTGCTTGTCTGTAACAAATGGCACTGTGTGTTGTTTTGTTCCAGGCCATTTTGTGCAATTGCAAGGAAGTCAAGATTGTGAGTTTTTTTGTGATGTTGCAGTGCTGTGGCATCTGTTTCTGTACTGGTAATTGTGTTCACAACCTGGCGAAGAACAAGTGACCAGTTGTGCTCTTTGAAGTTGACAATGATTTCTTAGTTTATAGGTTGGATTAGAGATGCAGTATTATGAGGGGGAAAAAACTACTTTGACATTTGTCAATTGTGATCTGTGTTTGTGTGCAGAACAGTTGTTGTGTAGCAATAGGTTTCTGGAAGGTGTCGGTCTTGGCAACAGGGGAGGAGCAAGGTTGTCTGTGTTGCCACTACTTCGCAGTTTGTGAGTTATTGGTCCGGAAGGCTAGTTCCAAATGTTATAATGAATCAATGAGTGTTGATTGGTATGGATGTCAAGTGAACAATTCACGTGACAGATTGGGTTTGTGATTGGGTGTGTGAACAGCACTGCGAGCAATTGCCTCATGAGTTCCACCTGAACTGGACAGGAATTAAGTCCATTTAAGTGCAAGTGTGAAGCGACTGGGGAATCAATGTGAGTCTCATCGTTCAGTGTTAGTCTTGTCGTGGTATGGATTAGGTGGCCGTGTAGAGTGCTTCCTTTGTGCCTGTTAGTGAGAGAGAGCCACTGAAAAGTGGCGAGCGTCTCTCTGTGTGCCCGGGGAGAGACCCACACTGAAATGTGCCGAGTGTCTGTGTGTGCCTGTATAGAGAGGGAGGCCCTGAAAAGTGGCGAACATCTCTGTGTGCCTGTGATTCTGTTGTGAAAGCAACTGAAAAGCCGCGGAACGTGTGTGAGGTGGAAGTGCCCGAAAAGCTTCAAAATGTCTGTGTGCCTGTTGAGGTTAAAGCGGAACTCTGGACTGAAAAGGCGGGGGGGTCTGTTAAATGATTAAACCTATTAAATGTTGGGAACCAACTGAAAAGTTGAGACCGTCTGTGTGTGTTTGTTAGTGGTTCCTGAAAGGGTTTCCATCTCGGAGGACACAGACTTTTATTTAGTTTTTCGCAGCAAGTATGGTGAAGATTTTGTTCATATTATTTGTTCTGCCCTCCTGCCCTGACTCTCTATCCCGTGTCTGGGAGAGAGATTCAATAAAGATCCAGGTCCGGAGACCGAAAAATCCACTCTGGGTATCCTGTTGCTCCGTTCACATTCGGGGATTGTCATGTGAGGTGTGACAATTTGGTGTTGAAACCCGGGAAAGAGCAGCACCCCTCTCGGCCCGCATGGGGTTCTCCCCCCTTGGTCGAGCGACTGAAAAGCCACGAGATCAGGGTGGTGAAGAAGCTGGAGTGGACGGAGTCCAGTGAGGAAGCCACTCTATAGCCTGGTGTGGGGGGAGAAGGGTCGAGCCCTGATGGTTGGTTGAGCCTGAAGGGGAGAGAAATTTGGTAACCCCAGGTGCACACAGGGGGGTTGGGTTGTTCAAGAATCGAATGGGCTCTGGCCACATTCTGGTGATGGAGGAGTGTGGAAGGCATCGGTCTCAGCAACGGGAGGAGCATGGTTGCCTGTGTTGCCACAGTACTTCTGGAGGACAGTTGGCGGGGGGATTGTTTCGTGGCGTGTGACAAGGTTGTTTCGCTGATACGTTGTCCCAAGTTTTTTTAGCCATGCTTCCCAAATGTTCCATCATCCACACAGGTGCTTTCATTAGGTCCGACAGTACCTCAATGATTCATCGTTTGCCATTCAAGTCATCTGCATCATGCCTCCCAATGTGTTTCTTGAATTTGATGGAATTGTGCTCTTTCTACCTTTCAAGCCATTCAGTGGAAGCTTTGAAATCTGGTTGACATAGCTGTAGTGCCATTAGCAACGGACCACACTGGAATTTTTCTGCTCCTGGTTTGACTAACCCTAGCAGAGCATTCTCAACTTCATCAAAAGTGACACTTGCTGTTAAGAACGTTAGTGAGGTTTGCTTAGATCATGACTGTAAATAATTGCCATTACTTTGTGCGCATTGTCATGAAGGAAATGCTGGTGAGCAACAGCCACATGTAGCTATCTTCAAAAGCAGTTTTTTAGCTAACACTAGCTAACCAATCATGGGTAGCAATAAAATGTCTGTTTTCAACCCCAGCTAGCACAGACGTCGGTCCACCAGTATTTTGCAAATATGCATTACAGAGGGCTGCTACTAGCATATAGTCGAGGCTAGGAAATTGAGATGCTATTAAGAGAAGGCACAATAGTTGAGAATAGTCCTGTCGGAGTGGACCACTGCTGATTTGCTGATTTAGAACTGTGATGAGGCACTTTGCCATGCATGTACTTTTTGTTGTGCATATATATAAAAATAAAACTGCCAGCCAATCACGGTTGAATATTTATTAGTATTAATTATATTGGTATTATTTATTTATTGGTATTAATATTAAAAAAGACTAAGGTAGGAGACCTTATCAGAAGCTAAAGTACAATATGTTCCAATGAGATTTGATGAGATATTCTTGTATTGTTAGTGAACTCTATGCTGATAATGTATCTGTACAGATTTTATCATCTTCATGTTGCTGTTATATACATGTGTATATAGCTACAAGAGAAAAGTAGAATGGACTGCAGTGGTATATAAGGAATAAATTAACTTGTCACTAAATTTGTTTTAGAGGATTTTTCAGGGACAGAACACAGTTGCAACTACAATGTAATGATGGTGTCAGACAGTATGCTACATGAAATTAGCTACTCACACGCAGACTAAAAATGTATTTCTTAAAAAAATTAAAACATTTGAGGTATCATTTCAGTAATCCTTCATTGATTTGCAGTCTGATAGCACTCCAGGCTAGTGGGGAAAAACGTTACCTAGCTAGCTATCTACATTAAAAAGCTAAACAAAAGATCTCTTACGCAATATCCTGAGCTAAGTTCACGAGAAGCAGGGGCCCAGTGATTGTCCTGCTGACGACTGTGAATTTAGGAGTTTATTATTTTTTAAATGAGCTAACTGGAACTATTTCTGTTTTACAAGTTCCAAATGGAAAAAGCGTTTGTTGTTGTTGCTATGCCTGAACCAGCTAGTTAGTTAGCTAGCTAACGTTAGCGTTCACGGATATTGGATGTCGATATCTGTTGCTAGTTGCTTAGTAAGTGATCATGCATTTATCACTTACCAAGCCTTGAATTAGAAAGCAATATCCGCGAACACTAGGTAGCTAGTTACTGTCTATATTCAGTTCAGTGAGCCCTCCCGCCATGCTGAAAAGTTGCTGTGATTTTCCTGCAGTGATTTCTCATCTCCGTCCTACAGTCCAAGTACAAATCATTCCCACATCCCTGCTCGGTTAAATCTGGGAATTATTAGCTAGCTATTACGTTAGCTGACATGCCACACTCTAGTTGGGAATGAAAACATCTCTCGTTCGACTCCCGACTAGAGTGTACGTTATGATATACTGTACAGTCAGAACACTAGTCCTTAACGCCACCTGCGGGCACCCGTCAGAGCTTCACTGCTACACAGTCCAATGAGCACATGCTGCACAAGTCAAACATAAATATCCGTGTAGAAAAGAAATAACGTTAACCGCTGTGTCTATCTTTGGGCTACATATGACATAGTGATTGCATTTTCAAATATGTGGAGATTTATTGAGGTTGCAAGTCCACCCCCCACTAAAAAGGCTAAAACCCAAGAAGATCAGCTAAAAACTCAGCGAAAATATGATTCAGAGAGCAGAGATTGCACTTTCCAGGAAAATTGGCCCTTCGCTAAACCACGCCCCCCTTAGTTATTGTTGCTAAGTCCGTCAAGCTTTCGGAGCCAGCATGGCTAACTGCACTTCCTGGAGAAATATTGTCAAAGTTTTGGAAAATAGAAAAAGCGATTTCAGATAGAAGCAGACAGAACGGTCTACAATATGCATTTGAAGGTTATATTCAATGATATCACACTGACTCAGCAACAAAATGACGTAAAAAAATTAAGATAGAAGCGAAAGCCTACAGATCAGAGTAAAAGTGAACCACCGCATCACCTGGCGATTGAGACCGAGGACAACGACATTAAGGAGCAACACTGTTCCTGTAAAGCTGGGTAGGTCTCTATTCACTATTACAGTCATTAAAAAGCAAAAGCAGTAGGCCTATATAACGTTACATTCAGTAGTAAGTTAGCTAGCATTAGCTAACTAACGTAACATTAGTAGCCTATAGTGTGCTGTAACGACATTACTCTGGTTAGCTCCACAGGTAGCTCCATACCCTGGACCTCTGTAAAGCAAAAAATATCAGCAGTGTGTCAGCCCAGTCCTCCACAAGATTTGGGTACTCGGGACTGGGCTTCCCATTGACAAAGTGCTGAAATAGTAATGAAAAAATAGTATTACATTTTGACATCAAGGTAACGTTACCCACAGGTTTTTTTAGAGCTTGACTGTAACATCTTAACGTTAGCAAAATGGCTGGATCACGAATAACAAAGCTAACATTTAGTCTAACTTTACCAACGTTGCAACCCGGAGCTGTATATCCAGACCGTAGCCACGTTAGCTTAGCTGGCACAACGTTTAACCATAATTTGCTAAAAATCCACAAAACCAGCTCGAAAATGAAGAAAATCTCTAATTTTTACATCAAAGTCAATGGAGTGCAGCAAAAAAGTGTCGGACCTCTGTCGGAGCCTGTAAAATACGGCGCTGTGATTGGCCAGTTTGCGTTTTCTGGGCGTGGTTTAGCGAAGGGTCAATTGGAAGGTGAATAGACCAAGGACAAGTAACTTTTAGGAAGGACAAGTATCTTTTCTACGATACTTGCCCTTTGAAAAGTATGACTTTTACACTAATCTGGGCCCCTAGAGAAGCATGACCTACCATTACAGAATGTTTCTTTGTCAGTTTGATTGAGCTTATGCACAATTCTCATTGGCTCATTAGTCCCATACACCAATAGTTGAGTGAAGCTAACTTTACTGCATGTCAGTGAGTGGGGTTTTTGATTCACACAACATGCATGAGCAACCTTAAATGATGAAAACGCTCTCGATTTGTTAAAAGGAAATCGAATTGAATAAAATTAGTTAATTTATAATTTAATTATTTGATTCAATTGTATTTTATTTGATTAAACAATCATTTATAATTTTTTGTGACTTCCAACCCTCAAACGACCACGTGCTATACAGTAAAGTGGATTATGCTGTTATCCAATATGCAGATATACAGAGTCAACTCTACTGTAAAATTCATAAAGTATAAATCGACACAATCAAATGGTGAGTTGACTGATTAAAAAAATCAATAGATAAAATGTATATAAAAATGTTGCAATTGGTCATAGTGTAAAGAAAAGTGTAGTGCTGGAATGTGATTTTTGCTATATTTGGTGAAATGCAGATCCAAAAACACATTTTAAACTATAGTGTATATTTGTGTTAAAAATGCTAAAATCAAGGTTTATTTGCTAACCACGGGTAAAAATTCATATAAATAGGTATTTATTCTCTCCATCTCTCTCTCTCTCTCAGAAACTCCTCCCTTCAAGGACAACAATATCTTCTCCTCTCTTTCCCTCCCTTCCTTGAAAAGGGTGGTGGATTCCACTGAGCCTACTGACTGTAATAACCAATTGGAATCAGAATCTGTACTTAACTCTTCAGGTGAAGACAGAAAAACTAAATCAGTGATGGCCAGCACAGATTACACAGGGGTGGAGCTGAGATCAAGTCTGAATGGAAGGGAAGACATGGAGGAGATGATACAGAGCAAGGCTGGATATGGGATGAGTAGGGGGGAAAAAGAAATCCTATCCAACATAAAGGAAGAGGAAGGTGGTGGGGAGAGGCATTGTGAGGAGATGAAGAGGGAAGATGGTGTGAGAGATGAAGATGTTACAGGCCTCTGGAAAAAACAAGAAAAAGAGAGGGATGCACAGAAGGAGAGAGCTGAAAATGGTCGAAACTCCCAAACTGACAGAAGGCTGAAGAATGAAGGAAAATCTGACTGTGTAAAACAGGAAGGGGAGGACCTGTTACCTTGTGTTACTTCCTGTCTGTCCAAAAAGCCTCAAGTACAGACCCGGAAGAGGAAGATAACTGACAGATTGGAGAGCCCCCTAAAACAGCTGCCAGATTCATCAGAGAAAGAGTAAGAGTGAAGGGTGAGATTAACTGTGTGTCTTTTCGGCTCATTGCGAACAGTCTGAAATGAAATAACATTCCTTTATTTGTTTTTCACAGGATTTGTGTTGAACCCTCCTTTGGATCTCAAGCCACCTCACCCCGGAAAGGAAACACAGGTGAATATTATAGAAAAAAACACATATTTTCTCTATGTATTAGTTTTGTCGGTTGTCCAGTCTGTCAGCTCTTGAGAGTAGTATTCCACTCTCGGCTTTTGTAACATAAACCCAAAAGTAGGGTATACTGTATAGTCTTGAAAATAAACACTGGAATTCCATTGGAACACATAACCTACTTACTCATATAAATCCCCTTTCTCTGATAAAGCTCTTGGGACTGGAATTGCAAATAATGTATGGCCCTCTTATCTTTTTATGTCTGAAATTGTAATGGCATCATTTTCTATGAAAACAACTCTGTGGGGAACATACAGTGGGTATAAAAAGTATTCACCCCTTTGGCATTTTTCACATTTTATTTTCTTCATGGAAAGTGGATTTCATTGGTATTTCTTGCCACTGATCAGCACAAAATACTCTATAATGGCAAAGAAAAATGAACAACTCTTTTCTTTAAGCTTTTTCTTTAATATTACGTTTTTACAGATTCTTAATTAATTAAAAAACAGACCATTGATTCCATAAGTATTCACCCCTTTTGCTAAGACACACCTAAATATATTGTTGCATTAATTGTCTCCAAAGGTTACATAATTATTTGGAGTCCACTTATGTACAATTAAGGGATTTCAAATTAAATACACCTGGCTATGAGTGGTCCCACAGTTCGTTTCAAACGAGTGCATTTTCAAATGAGAGCTTCATCATGAAGACCAAAGAACATTCAAAGCAAATCTGAGAAAATGTTCTTTAAAAGCACCAATCAGGGGAAGGATATAAGAAGATTGCAATATCCCCCGGAGCACCATTAAGTCCATCATAAAGAAATGGAGAGAATTTGGCACCATTGAATTTGAACAGAATCATCTATGGCAGAGATTGGAAAAACTGGGACAACAATAGTCCAGGTGCTTCACAAATCTGCGCTTTATGGAAGGGTGGAAAAAAGAAAGCCATTGTTGAAGAAAACGCATGAAATCTTACCTTAGGCGGTATGTTTGGCGCAAGCCTACTGCATCATTTCAAGAACACTATCCCTACTGTGAAACATGGTGGCGAGAGCCTAATGCTATGGGGGTACTTCTCAGCTTCAGGGACTGGAAAACTTGTCAAAATAGAGGGCATAATTGATGGAGCAAGATATAGACAAATCTTGGAGGAAAACCTGCTGCTGCAGTGTCATCATTTTTTCCTTAAGCTCAACCCACCAACGCCACGCCGACCACAAGTGAAGCCACCAGCACAGCAAATGATGAAAGGTAAGAATTCTAGCCAATGCTAGCCAATCTACCCTTCAATTCAGACATGGCTAAGTAATGTTATGTCTGTAAATAACTAGCTAGCTAGCTAACATTACCAAGTTAACGTCAGCAAAGTTAACTGCCACCTTTGTTAACGTTATTAATGTTAATGTATGACATGTTCATCTAGCTAGTGGAAATGTGGACATATTGTGCAGTTGTAACGTGTAACATTAGTCAAGCGAAATGTTTTTGCAGTGGCTGACTGTAGCTAATATTAGCTTACTATTTATTCTAGCTAACGCTATTGCTAATTTTAGCTGAATTGGATTGAGCTGTTAGGTTGTAGACCTATGGCGCCACCCTTCGGTATTATTGAGCTAATGTTTCTACTATTCAATAAGCCTAACTTTACAGCTCACAGGTCAGAGCTAAGTAACATTGGTCACTGTAGGCCATTCAAATATTTTGTTGCACATCAAGAACCATTATATACTGACTTTGCAAAAAATTAGGAATGCCCGTTTTCCACTGCCATATTTTGTGACTCGTGTCATGTGTAACTTGAAATTATGGCTTGGTTTATCGAGGAGTTTGTCAATGAATGATAATTGGCCATTAATAATATTATTATGAAATAGTTATAATGAAAAAATGAAATGTTGCTGTATGTACACTACTGGTCAAAGGTTTTAGAACACCCCCATTTTCCAGTTTTTACTGAAATTTAAGCATGCTTCTAGTGCTTTGCCAACTCAGTGTATAAGCATGATTAAAACTGTTCATACTGGTTAGATATTACATTTATTACATAGTTCAGTTTGTTCAATGTTGGTAAGCCACCTAATGAGCCATGTGTTTCCTTGTTTTCAGTGTCACACCTGCAGCTACGTCCAGCAGCTCATCATTAATGAACAGCTTTGTGAGTGGGACAGAAGTTCTATATGCTGAAGTTTACTGGGTACTTGATGTGATGGAAAAGCACAACTCCTTCAATAGCTGTAGAGGGAAAGGTGACCTCTTCCGCTTGATGTTTCTTGACAATACCATTGCCTCTAAGTTCACCTGTGGGGATGACAAAGCAGCTTACTCAACAACATTTGGTATTGCACCACATTTCTCCTCCCTGAAGTCTGCAAGTCACTATGTACTACTTTTTGATGAGTAGACCCCTCCAGTCAAAACAGTTAGATGTACATATTCGCTACTGGGATGGAGACTGTGTCAGCACAAGGTTCCTTGATTTCCTTGGACATGCCAGTGCTGATGACTTGTACAGACCGATACGCAACACCTGTGTCAACACAGGGTGTCCGCGGATCCTTAAAAAGTATTAAAAAGTAAAATTACATTTGTTTATCAACAATAAAGGCCTTAATTGGTCTTAAAATGTCTTAAATCCATCTTTCAGAGGTCTTAAAGATGCCATAGACAGGAAAGATAAAAATGTGGATTTGTCATTTTATGTTTCATTGTGAAATCTGGGGGAAAAACGGGTAACGGGAGATAGTCGGAGATTTTTATTTACCGTTTTGTAGCGTCACGCAGACCGGAATGAGCGGAACCAACAGAGGTCCTTATGTTTGCGGGGAACTATGTCAGCAACGGAGTCGACTCTCGAGCACAATATTCAAGTTCAACAAGCTAAGTTAGCTAACTTAACTTAAGCATTTGCACTCGTTATGGGAAAGTGCAAATTTAATGAGAACTGGCTCGATAACCCAGTGTTTGCGCCATGGTTGGTCCCAGTCAAAGACGATCATGAGGCCCGCTGCAAACTGCAAAAAAGATTTTAAACTCGGGACGATGGGGGTGAAAGCAGTCGAATCGCACATGCAGAGCGCCAAGCATAAATCGGTTGATAAAACCCGCCTGCAAACGACTAGTATTTCGCATTTCTGTTCGGCCCCTGCCTCCACTTCAGCTGCGCCATCTCAGATAGGACTACCTGCAACACCAACAACATCTGCACGAACAGAAGTCCGGACAACATTCGGCTCCACGCCGACGCTTGAAGCTGAGGTATGGTGGGTTCTGAACACTGTCACGAAGCACCAGTCCTACAATGGCAATGACGGGGTAGGAGAGGTATTCCGTGCTATGTTCCCTGACTCGGAAATCGCTAAGACATTCACATGCGGCAAAGACAAAACGGCCTACATAGCAAGGTTTGGATTGGCCGCTTATCTCCGAAATAATCTAATCGCGGATGTAAACAAGGACACGTTTGTGTTCATGTTCGATGAGAGCCTCAACCAAACACAAAACAAAACAACTGGACCTTCATGTGCGCTACTGGGACAAAGATCAAGTTCGGTCCAGATACCTGGGTTCGCAGTTCATGGGGCATGGAACAGCTCGAGATCTACTGCACCATTTCAAAGTAAGTAGTGAGAAATTATCTAACGTTAGCTAAAATATTGGAGCACTATAAGCTTGTAAAAAGACAGTACATAAAGTGCTATAAATATGATCAGTGTATTATTAAGATGTTATATGCTTCATATATTATTCTCATTTAATCTTCAGGAATGTGCAGAGCAGATGGACATGCGAAAGCTCCTGTCAGTCTCAATGGACGGCCCAAATGTGAACTTTAAGTTTCTGGAACTATTGCAGCAGGAGCAATCTGAGAGAATTGCAGAAGAGGGCCACAGAACTGAGATACATGCCCCCCAAGTGACTACACATATGGCAGTCTCAATGCTAGGCCCATCAGTGGTCCCTATGCAGTGGTCCATAAGGCAAAAGAAAATCTGAATCGCAATAGGCTGCTGTTTCATTTTTACAATAAAGAATAGAAGCAGGAAGAGACCACAGCCAGTGGGGGCACCAAGACCAGTGAGGTCACATTACGCTTAATTTTTTTGCAGGGGCAGCAGACCAGACACTGGTGAAATTCCTGCCCTGGATGACACTGAATGTATTTGGATGTTTTAATTTATTATTTTCTATTTTTGTTATTTATGTTTGTCTCACCCCTTTGTTTCATCCAATCCAGTTACCCCTTTATGTTTTAATAAACATCTTTGGACAAATTTGTCCCTAAACCTAAACTAATTGGTGTCGTTGCGTGATTTTTGCCATTTTATCGTGAAATTGGTATTAAATTTAATTCTGAGTGGCATTAAAAAAGTATTAAAAAGCCTTAAATCTGACTTTGCTAAACCTGCAGATACCCTGCAACATTGGCCTCCATGGGATTTTACAGCTTTCCATGGACGGGCCATACATCAATTGGAAGTTGTTTGACACAATGTCCAAAGATATTGAAGAGGAGATAGGATCCAAACTCTTCCACATAGGGAGGTGTGGACTGCATATAATGCATAATGCATTAAAAGCTGGGAGCAATACAACAAATTGGGCTGTTGAGCATGTACTAAACTGCCTTTACTTGGTTTTTAAAGACTCCCCAGCAAGATGACATGATTTCACTAAGGTAACAGGATCGAGTGTTTTCCCCTTGAGGTACTGCCAGCATAGGTGGTTTGAAAATGTGACTGTCCAAGAGAGAGCCATTGTGATATGGCCACAGATCGACCTATAATGTTTCAAGAGTAAAAGCAGGCCCACACCCTAAAAACAAATCCTTTGAGTCAGTTCAACAGGCAAGCACTGACCCCATGTTTCTGGTCAAAGCCAACACATTTCTTTGTATTGCCCAAGAATGTTAGCCTTTTCTTTTCTTAAAAATGTGTTTCAGATGTTTTCCCGTTTTCAGTTTAGTAGCCAATTACACCTCTATTTATTTCGATTTACCCTCCCCACACGGGTCCGCCGCTCGTCTCTATGAGGCAGGCTAATTCAATCAATCAATCAATCAATCAATCTTTATTTTTGTATAGCGACATTTACAAACCGGTTGTCACACATCGCTTCACAATTGGCATTTTCCAGAGGGAATCAAAAAACCAGAAAACCATTGGAGCCAATGTGGGAGACTGGAAAATTATTCCCTGACCCCTTAAAAGGCGGTCGAGATGAACTCCTGGAAAATAGTGGGATACAAAGAAAAACAAAACAAATAGTCCTTGAGGCTCATGAGGCTTAACAGACCACCGGAAGGGCATTCTAAGTGTAGGGGTGGGGTGGACCTCATCCCTCCAGATACCAGGGCAGGGCGGGGGATGGAACCAGCAGCTAGGGTCTGGGCAAGCTTTTGCACCAGCAGAAGTAATCTAGGGCAGCATAACTAATTAGGTGAGTGGCACAGGGAGCACGCAGCCATGAGGGCACTCAGAGACCATCCCACACATCATCAGCAGTCCTGATAGGGGCGGATCATCACTTATGATTGGTGACAGTAAGGATAGCTCATTGCACCAGAAGGCTCTATTGCTACGCCCCCTCCACATCTGCACCTAATGACTATAAGACAGACTAAAGAGATGTGTTTTTAACCTAGACTTGAACATTGAGACCGTGTCTGACTTCTTCACAGAGACGGGTAGACTGTTCCACAGTAAAGGAGCTCTATAGGAGAAAGCTCTGCCACCTGCTGTATTTTTTGATATTCTAGGGACTACCAAGTTGCCTGCATCTTGTGAGCGAAGCGAACGTGGGGGATTGTACGGATGAAGTAGATCCGTCAAGTAAGAGGGTGCAAGTCCATGCAAAAACCTTAAGTTAAGAGGAGTACCTTATAGTCTACACGATAGTTTATAGGAAGCCAGTGAAGTGACGCTAACACAGGACTAATGTGCTCATATTTCTTTGTTCTAGTCAGGATCCTTGCAGCAGCATTCTGCACGAGTTGTAGGCTCCTGAGTGAGGTATTGGAACAGCCAGACAGTAATGCATTGCAATAATCTAATCTAGATGTAACAAAGGCATGTACCAATTTTTCTGCATCTATTAATGACAGGAAGCCCCTAATTTTGGCAATATTCCTCAGGTGAAAA
The DNA here is from genome assembly GCA_029706075.1 of Aldrovandia affinis. NCBI lineage: Eukaryota > Metazoa > Chordata > Actinopteri > Notacanthiformes > Halosauridae > Aldrovandia > Aldrovandia affinis. The sequence goes on from JAINUG010000059.1 coordinate 3,439,697, forward strand.
AAGGCTACTCTGGAAATGTTTTTGATGTGACTATCAAATGAGAGACCAGGATCTATAGTGACACAAAGGTCTTTTACCACCAAACTTGCAGCAACAGCAACCATCCAGATTAAGAGATAAATCAGATAACCCTCTTTTGGGCCCCAAGACCAACATCTCTGTTTTATCAGTATTCAACGATAGAAAATTATCTGACATCCAGTCTTTTATGTCTTTAAAACAGGCCTCCAGCTGTTCGAATTGAAAATGTACGCCATGTTTACGAATGACATCACCAAGTGGCAACATGTAAAGGGAGAACAATAATGGCCCCAAAACAGAACCTTGAGGGACACCATATTCCACCTTGATGAGAGCAGAGGGCTCATCATTTAACTGCACAAATTGATACCTATCTGACAGGTAGGATTTAAACCAGGAGAGTGCCTGTCCACACAGTCCAACTAGGTTTTCAAGTCTGCTCAGAAGAGTTTGGTGGTCTATTGTGTCAAACGCAGCACTTAAGTCCAAGAGCACAAGAATAGACATCCACTGTCAGCTGATATCAGTAAGTCATTGACAACTTTAATAAGAGCAGTCTCTGCTATAGTGTTGCCTAAATCCTGACTGAAAAGTTTTATAGATGTCATTTGATGTCAGGAATGAAGTCAGTCTCTGAGCTACAGCTTTCTCTAGACTTTTTGAGAGAAAAGAAAGATTAGAAATTGGCCTGTAGATACTGAGATTTTCTGGGTCAAGGTTTGGTTTCTTTAAAAGTGGCTTAATTACTGCCATTTTTTGAGAATTTGGCATATAGCCTGATGAGAGACCGATGAATAATGTCTAGCATGGATTGCCCCACAACAGGAAGAAGTTCTTTAACAAGTTTTGTTGGGATTGGGTCTAATTGGCAAGTAGATGGTTTGGAGGGCATAACCAATTTAGAAAATTCAGTCCACTCCAGAGCGCTAAAAAACTCAAGAGTACTCAGGACCCCTGTCCTGGTAAGCCTGTGCTTTCTGATCAGTGTCCGCTACAGCAGAAGGTGCCATTTTAGTAATTTCATCTCTAATTTTCTCAATCTTCTCAGAGAAAAAGTTCATGAAATCATTACTATTATGGGCTGCCGGAGGCTTAGCATTGGTTTCAGTCTGGTTCTTTGTCAGTTTGGCCACTGTATCAAAAATAAATTTTGGATTATTCTTATTATGCTCAATCAGATCAGACAAATAGGTTGACCTTGCGGAGGAGAGAGCATATTTGTACTGTACCAGACTGTCTTTCCAGGCAGAATAAAATACTTCTAATTTAGTGGATCGCCACTTACGTTCCAACTTGCGAGAAGCTTGTTTAAGAGCACGTGTGTGGTCAGTATACCATGGTGCAAGCTTCTTTTGGCTAGTTTTTTTCTTTTTGAGAGGTGCAACAACATCAAGAGTGTTGCGCAGGGTGTAATTTAGATTGTCCGTCAGCTGATCGAATGGTTGTAGACTAGTGGGATCCTGATTAACAGTAAATGATTCTTGGAACAGGCTGACAAAGTTGGGTATTGTAGAGGAATTTAGGGAGCGACTAAATTAGAACACTGGTTTTGATCTAATGGCAGTGGTAGCATGAATTTCAAACGTAATAAGGAAATGGTCAGAGAGCACAGGATTATGAGGAGAGACAACTAGATTGCCAATGCTAATACCATAGGATAAAGCTAAGTCCAGTGTATGTTGATGACAATGAGTCGGCCCAGACACATTTTGGACAAAACCAACGGAGTCAAGAATAGAAGCAAAAACCTTCACTAGAGAATAATTTCCATTATCAACATGAATATTAAAGTCGCCTATAATCACAACTTTATCTGCCATAACTGCTAGGTTTAATAAAAAGTCAGAGAACTCTGAGAGGAAAGCAGCATAGGGTCCAGGGGTATAGTATAAACTAGTATAAAAGAAGTAAATATAGATCTATTATCTACATTAGTCTGTATGGAGCCCAGGGAAAGCACTTCAAATGAAGAGAATATGTTTATAGATTTCTTAGTAAGGCATAGTCTAGTGTCAAAAATAACAGCCACGCCACCACCTCTGCCTGACTGTCGAGGATTGTGAGAACCAGAGTATCCAACCGGGGTAGATGCATTTAATGCTATGTACTCATCAGGTCTAAGCCAAGTCTCCGTCAAACTTAAAATGTCAAGTTTATAATCAGTGATCAGTTCGTTCACAAGGGCAGCTTTAGGAGCTAGTGATCTTATATTTAGCAACCCAATTTTAAGGAGAGTTCTATCGAAATTAGGTTTAGCATTTGCATTACAATGGTTCGTGTTGATCCTTATCAGATTATTAGACAAAATCCCACGAGAGGGTTTGAGTTTCAATAGACTACGGTTTTCTCTACGTGGAACAGACACAGTCTCAATTATGTGGGAACTGGGGTGGAAACTAGTCACGAGCTCAGGGAAATTTGCAGACAATTGTTTAAGACCGTCTGTCTGCTGCCTGGCTGTAGCTCTTGACTGTCAATTTTGCCGATTCAGACTATGGCCTATGTTATTAGATAAAAGAAGAGCACCCCTCCAGCTCGGCTGGAGTCCGTCTCTCTTCAGTAAACCAGGCTCTCCCCAAAACGTATTTTATTAACGCCAATTATTAACAAACCCTATGCTATTTGATGTACACCACTCAGTCAGCCAGCGATTTAGCGATGTTAATCTACTGTAGATTTTGTCACTTCCACTGAGCTAATTCTCAGTGGGCAGTGAACTCTGCTTCCTTCGAGACGGAATTCGCCCACCCACGTTCTGGAGACTACCTACGTGCTTCACGGCGACCCGAGCCGGGTCATCCTCCCCCAGAGGTGGACAGCCAAATGCCACCCCCGATCGGGGCTGACGACCAAGGCCAGTCTGGTAGAGACGGGTTTCGAACCGCATCCCTGACAGGCAGCGCACACCGTATCGGACCAGCCAAAATATGGTGCGTTAGACCGCTACGCTATCCATCAGAGAGAACAAGTGTGACAGTATCCTCACCCAGTTCAGGGACTTTGCTGTGATCTGCAAAACAAGTGAGGATGCTTCAGAGCCCACAGGTACCCACTCCAGACTGGACACCTTTTTTCACGCACAACTAGCCAAAGAGCGTCAGTTCCGAGATCTGTGGGAAATTGTCCAGAAGGTTCTCCTGCTGTCCTATGGACAGGCCTCAGTGGAAAGGGGATTCTACATCAATAAGAGCATCGCTGTCGAAAACATGAAGGAGACGACCTTGGTTGGCCAGCGGCTAATAGTTGACCACCTGCACCACACAGGGGGGGGTAACTAATGTAAGGATGACCAAAGAACTACTACAGTCTGCTGGCTCTGCAATACAGAGGTGCTTAACTGGACGAGGAAAAGATGAAGGAAGGAAACGCACAAAGAACACAGAAAAGGCAGCACAGGATGAGGTGGACCAACTTCAGATGGGAAAAAAAAAAAAAGAAGCTTCAAACCAACATCAAGGCTCTTCTGACATCTGCAGATGAACTTGCAGTGGAAGCCAAAGCCAGTGACAAGATCTGTGTGCTTTCTAAATCAAATGCCCTAAGGAAATCTGCTAAAGGAAAAGAACAAGAGTTAATGAAATATGAAAAAGACATTGAAAAGAAAATCAATGGATTGAAAGAAACTTTGAGGGTAAAACAAGTCAGGAGAGTGGGAGAATCGCGGAGTGGGGCTTTAAACTTTTAGTGACTGATATGGCTTTTTTGTTATTTACGTGCAGAAAAAAAGAATTTTATTTTATGATTATTCATTAACTTTATATAGTTATTTATCTGCAGCAGTGTTTACAAATATGTTTTTACAGTCTGATGCCTCAGCTTTGTGGATGAAATTATTATTATTATTATTATTATTATTTTATTTATTTTTTCTCCTCAGATTTTCTCCCAATTACACCCGCTATTTTCCGGTCAATCCCTCCTTCATAGTTTGCTGCAGTAGCCCTGTGACCGGCGCCGATGAAGGCGAAGTATTGTCTCCTCTGAGACGGCACTCACCAAGCTAACGACTGTAACTCCAGCACCCCAGAGCCACTCCTGTGCGCAGCAAACGTCTTGTGGGCTTCCCTCCCCCTTCCTTGGGGCGGGCAGCCAATTGCCCCCTGGTGGCACTCCTGGCCAGAGCCGACTCTGCCGTGGCCGGGGAATCGAACCCCGGTCGCCATGACCAGCATCAGACATTGAAACCACTAGACCACACGGGAGGCCTTTGTGGATGAAGTTTGATGGAGTTTCATAGTTTCTTAATACAGCCAATGAAAGGCAAGTCATTGGACATGTCCTCCTTTCTAGTTCCCTTGTAAACTGTACATCACTTACTTTACTGTAGGAATTCAAGTTATAGCCTACAGATATTGAAGTTTACCTGCCAAAACTGAATTGCACTGCACTGTGCTTTAATAAAAAGTGATTTACATTTTATTTGTGTTTGCTGCGTTTGGTTCTTTATTGATTTCTAGGAATTAAGCTAATTTTCAATATTAACTTAACATTAAATTATCTTAACATTTGGCAACATAATAACACAGATGCAGAATGTAACATGCAACATAAATAATTTAATTACATGTCTGATAAACATTTAGCTATCAGTAGTCTGAAACAAGTGAAACTAGGCTACCCCTCTGCTGGTCAAAACTGGTACTGTAGTTCAACAATGGGTGTCAGTCAGTCAGTAAGAGGCATTCACTAGGCTGGCCCCCTCCAGGATCTGGCAAAAATCCACGAGAAGTATAGAAAAGTCTGGAATTTTGAAATGGAAAGTGTGTAGGAACCCTGTACACGCAGGTTGCCCAATGCAGTCTGGGGTTTGAGACCAGGCTGCACCAGTCCAGCTCTGGCCAGAAGTCCCGTTCGGGGGTGGTGATTGGCTGTCCGACCCCAGGGGAAGGAGGGAGGGAAGCCGGCATGAGTTCACCGCGTGCACACGGCTCTGTTTGTGGGAGTTACGGTCAAAAGATTGGCGGGTTCCCTCTCGGAGCAGGCAGTTCACTTATCCTTTTACAGCCGGTCCTAGAGTTGCGGCAGTGAACTCATAGTACAGGGCCGGGGATAGTTGCAACAATGGAGTGTACAGTTGGTCACCAAATTTGGAAAATCTTAACATTTTTTAAAAAAATTGTCGGGGAGGGGGGGTGTTTATAGAAGTACATAATAGTACATAAAAGGCAGGCTGGGACAGGGGCAGGGAGTAGCCGCAGGCTAACAGTGAATGATCTGGTTGAAGTATAATCTGATGGCAAAAACTGTCATGTCAGGTGAGTGAGATGGGGCTGGGTGCCAGTCAGGATGATATCTAGGATGTTCTGCCACCAAACACATGTAGGGGATTTGGTTTCGGAGCAGATCCGCCATATGAGGGGGGAGTAGCACAGAATGACACGTAATGAAGTAGTGATTTGTTGAGGGTAAAGTAGAAGAGAACAATAGAAGATTGTCTCAGATTGCACTAAGCTATGGCAGTATAACAAGTGAAAAATGTCACTCCTTTCCACTGTCACAGAATGACATGACATATGCTGTTGAAAAGAAATTGGTTTACATTTATTGAAAAACATTAATTTAAGTAAAGGATCCGCTTGTGAAACTAGTTGATAAAGCAGTCTCCGGCTCGGAGTTCAGTTGAGGGAAGAATTAATTATTTTTAATGCACAAATAAAAATTAAGTGTTTGTAACCCTTCAGGGATTCTGGACGTCGAATCTGTGAGTTGAGAGTGATAAAAATAGAAAATATAAAAGTTATTTTGTTGCTGCTGCGGCACCTGCTGCTGTGCAGAACAATACATTGCAGCTATATTTAAAGTCTGTATAGAGGAGGCATATCCCTCCAAACTTCATCATATACCCTTGTTTGATTGGTTAACTTTACTTAGCAGGCAAACACGTGTTACATCCTCATCATGTATACTCAGAGGGGCCCCTTTGTCACACAGAATGATCTTCCTTGAAATTAATTAACTTATCTGTGACAAATTACATACAATGGGGGAAATAAGTATTGAACACATCAACATTTTTCCCAGTGAATTTATTTCCAATGAGGCCATTCAAGTGAAATTTGCACCAGACTTTGGTATTAACTCAAGAAATCCAGACAAAAAAAATCTAAACATTAAAGTCCATATGTAAGTAAAGTTATGTGTAATAAAGTGGAATGACATAGGAAAAAAGTATTGAACACACTAACTGAAATTAATTCAATACTTAGTGGAGAAGCCTTTGTTTGTAATGACAGCTTCAAAGCGCTTTCTGTATGAAGTAACTAATCGCCCGCAGTATTCAGGTGTGATTTTGGCCCATTCCTCTACACAGATTGTCTTTAAATCTTGAAGATTGCGGGGGGCCCTCTTGTGAATCTGGATCTTCAGATGCTTCCACAAATGTTCAATTGGGTTTAAGTCAGGTGATTGACTGGGCCATTCCAACAAGTTGATTTTCTTTCTCTGAAACCAATTGCGAGTTTCCTTTGCTGTATGCTTTGGATCGTTGTCCTGCTGGAAGGTCCACCCACGTCTCATCCTCAGCATCCTGGTGGATGGCAGCAGGTTCATCTCAAGAATCTCTCTGTACATGGCTCCATTCATTGTTCCTTCAATTATATGAAGTCTGCCAGTACCACGAGAGGAGAAACAGCCCCACATCATGATACTTCCACCTCCAAACTTCACTTTTGGTATAGTGTTTTTCAGGTGATGTGCAGTGCCATTTCTCCTCCAAACATGGTGTGTTGTGTGACAGCCAAAAAGTTCAATTTTGGTCTCATCTGACCAGAGTACATGCTCCCAGTAGTTCACTGGCTTGTCCAAATGTTGTTTGGCAAACTTTAAACGAGCTTCAACATGTCTTTTTTCAGTAGTGGAGTCTTGCGGGCTGAGCGTGCACAGAGGCCATGGTGGTGGAGTGCATTGCCTACTGTCCTTTCTGTCACAGTTGTACCTGCTGCCTCCAAGTCTTTCTGGAGCTCTTTCCTAATGGCCCTTGGCTCTTTGGCTACTCTTCTAAGTATCCTTCTGACTCCCTGATCATAAATCTTGCGAGGAGCTCCTGTGCGTGGCCGGTTGATGGTGGCCACTTACGGATAATGCCCCCAATGGTGCTTACTGGAAAATTCAAAAGTTGTGAAATACGTCTGTAGCCAATTCCATTTTCATGTTTTGCAACAATCTGGTTGCGAAGGTCTTGAGAGAGCTCTTTGCTTTTACCCATCATTAGATGTTTCTTGTGTGGCATCTTGGTACCAAAAAAAACCTTTTATAGCCCATCAATATATTCTAACCCAGCTGACATTAATTAGCACAGATTGGAGGTAGAGTTGCCTCCTAATTAGTTATGGTTTTCAGCTGGTTCCTTGCCTTTCCTTGCTGTGGTGTACTGCTTTTTCTTAGTGCGTTCAATACTGTTTTCCTGTTTCATTCTACTTTATTACACAACTTTATTTACATAAGGACTTTAATGTTTAGATTTTTTGAGTTAATACCAAAGTCTGGTGCAAATTTCACTTGAATAGGCTCATTGGAAATCCATTTACTGGACAAAATGTTGATGTGTTCAATACTTATTTCCTCCATTGTATGTCTAGTTCTACAGGACTCAGAGTTTGATAGGATGTACAAATACCCTCCAGATGTTTCCTCCCTTCTCCAATAACACAGAGCCAACTCCTAGCTCTAAGCAACATGCTCTCAACACATACAAAAGAACAACATTCAATAAAAATGCAATGTCATAAAAAATGAATAACGTGACAATTGTCAAGTGATCTGCCAGCCTCCCACTTGTATTTCTTGAAAATCACAAAACTTTAAGTTAACCTTTTCAACCAGTTTCTTGATAACCTATTGCAACTTGATACAAATGACTGAATTGTTGGTGAACCCCAATTTCACTGACATGCTCTGACAAGTAGCTCTGAAGCTGGGAAGGGGGGGGTGGCTGTCAGGGCTGTGGTGGGCGACTACGTTATTATATTAAAGATTTATTTGAATTATCTTGATTTTAGCTGTTAATTGCCAGTAAAAGAAGCATGTCTCATTCCATCCTGCCACTCTACCCGCAAATAATCTCTGCCTCTTGTTTTGGTGTTGATTGCAAGCTGTGACCTCTGGATTTCATTGAACTTTAACAATATCTACGATATCCTCCACTTCAGGCCCTCTGCCACTAGGAAGCAGAATTTAACTCACTAGATTGTAGCCCAACACAGCCCTGATGTGCCACAATATACATTGTCATTCCACTTCAGGCCCCTCTGCCATGCTGAACTGCTGTTATCGCTAGTTAGCTAACAAGGTTTCTAAACCAAAGGGAAAAATGCACTCGCTAGTGTGCTAATGGTAGAACTCATCTCCTATACTAAAAAATAAAAATAACCATTCTCCAATGCCATTAAACATTTCACTTTTCATTTTTCAAACAACACAAGTTATCCAATTATTTTGAGAGTAGAAAACTGCCCAATTTTCTTGGCTAGAACTGACAATTTAATTGACTAGTTTTACATGGAACAATGTACCTCAGGACTCTAGCTAGTTACAAGATGATTCCAAACACTCATCTCCAGTGTCTTTGTCTGACAGTTTGGGTATATTTATCAGCACCTGATGATCTCCTCTGCTCTCTTTCTTTAGGGCAGACTGATGAGGTATCATCTCAAGTATTTGCCTGCTCCCAGTGCCCATTTGTTCATATGGAAGAAGAGAAACTTCACCAGCACATTGAGAAGGTTCACCCAGAGGAGTACGACATGATTATCATAGACTCAGACACTCCAGGGGCCCACACATGTTCTGAATGTGGGAAGAGTTTCAAATTTGCATCGCGTCTGGCACTACACATGCGAATTCATACAGGAGAGCGCCCGTACCACTGCTCCCAGTGTGGGAAGAGCTTCTCTCAGTCAGGTTATTTGATACTTCACCAGCGATCTCATACTGGAGAACGCCCATACCAATGCTCCCAGTGTGGGAAGAGCTATGTAAGTTTATCAGTCCTGAAAATACACCAGCGAACGCATACAGGGGAGCGGCCATATCACTGTTCCCAGTGCGGGAAGAGTTTTAGATCTGCATCACACCTGACAACACACCAGCGAACTCATACCGAGCTGCGTCCATACCCCTGCTCCGAGTGTGGAAAGAGCTTCAGATCTCAATCAGACCTGACACGACACCGGCGAAACCATACAGGAGAGCGCCCTTACCAATGCTCCCATTGTGGGAAGAGTTTCAAATTACCAAAAACATTAGCAGTACACCAGCGAACTCATACAGGGGAGCGCCCATACCACTGCTCCCAATGTGGGAAGAGTTACACTCAGTTAAGTTCTCTGATACAACACCGTCGATATCATACAGGAGAGCGTCCATTCAGTTGCTCCCAGTGTGGTAAGAGTTTCATATCTGCATTTCTACTGGCAGTTCATGAGCCAACACACACAGGTGGAAGTCAACACCTCTGCTCCCAGTGTGGGAAGACCTTCAATCATTTAAGTAATCTGAGGGGTCATATGCGAACTCACACAGGTGAGCGCCCATACCAGTGTACCCAGTGTGGGAAGAGCTTCAGTCGATCAACCACTTTGAAGAAACATGAGCGAACTCATACAGGTGAGCGTCCATTTCACTGCTCCCAATGTGAGAAGAGCTTCACTCGATCAAGTGCTTTGAAAAGACACCAACTGATTCATACAGGGGAACGCCCATACCAGTGTTTACAGTGTGGGAAGAGCTTCATTCAGTCATGTCATCTCACAGATCACCAGCGAACGCACACAGGTGAGCGCCCATACCACTGCTCCCATTGTGGGAAGAGCTTCGCATCTACATCACACCTGACAATACACCAACGAACGCACACAGGTGAGCGCCCTTTCCACTGCTCCCAGTGTGGGAAGAGCTTCTCTTGTTCTTCACACTTGGCAAAACACCGGAGAACTCATACAGGAGAGCTCCCAATCAACTGCTCCTAGAGTCAAGCACAGATGATACATCACAGGGTGGCTATCATCATCAAACTCCTCCTATAGGAAGTTTCAAATGATCTTGCAGCCATCTGAAGAGACTCATTACATTGTAGACTTACTGCAGCCAAGATGTCAATTTCGTATTTTATTCGTTTGAGGTAAGGAAAAAAGAAACAAATAAAAAAAATCTGGGAGTGTTTCCTTTTAAATGGCAGACTGAAGCAATCTGAAGAGACTTGTGCAAGGTTACCTTGACACTGTCCGGAATCCAGCACTTGGAAGTTGTACATAACCTCTGCATAGCATGCTATGCCATACAATATACTATTAAAAAAAAGGTTTTATGTGTATATTTGCTTCACAGAAAACCTGGCTGCTTTGCTTCAGTGCTGTGTTGTGTTTGCTCTTTACATAGGTTTGCTGCAGCCATCTGAAAACTCAAGTTGCATTGATGAGAAGCCATTGGAATTTGTGAGGCTACAGCAGTGATCGGACACTGAGGCATGATGTGTATGCTCTTGTCTAAGAGAATTGGGAATTAAGGGTACATTGTGTATTGCGTATATTAATTGCGCTGTTCTACCGCACAGTACTGTACGGTACGGCATGGTAACCAATCTGTGATCCCACATTTTGGTTGCTTTTTCCACTGCTAAGCAAACCTTACCGAACCTAAGTATCAGTTCAGAATTTAATTACTGCTCTTGCCAGGGTACTAGCAAGCTGAACAGGGAGCTAATGGTGGATCTAGCAATACTGCAGATCATTGATTGGTCAAGCGCAATCATCACAGAATCGTCACGCTAAATCTCAGACTGGCTCAGACACAATTCCCATTTATAAATATCACAATACCGGGAGAAGATTATGTTCCAGAACAAGAAGAAGAATCATGGAAAGTTCAGTTTGGTTTGTTCTTGAGGTGCAAGCCCTCATTAGTCTTTGGTTGGAAGGCCAAAATCAACGAGATTTGGAGTTCAGCATTCGCAAGGAGAAGGTCTACCAAGTCATATTGCAGCATTTGCTGGGGGACTTGATATGGGAAGGGGATAGTTTCAGATTCGGATGGTTGCCATACCGTACTGTACCATATTGTGCGGTGGAAAAGTGCTGTAAGTTGTCAGTTGCCTGGTGGCTGAAATCTGCTTGAGCCAGCTGCACTTGAATTGTACTCCTTGACAAATTGATTGCAGCTCAGTTTGTAGACAGAGAAAACATACAGAACTTGCTCTCCCTAATTAAGGCAGACTTAACACTGATAAAGCATAAAATATCACTTGTGATAACTGGGACTGCTATTTATAAGGTGTTTTGCTTGGTGTTCTATTCATAATGTATATAGCATATGTGCATGTATCTCAATGTTACTAACTATTAAGAAGCAAAGACAAAATGTCATTAAAGAGAACTTCACAGCATTCATGTAGCATTGTAACACTAATTGTATGGTTTTAAACAGTGATGAAAGTGGTTAGGCTGAAAAAAAGCGGAACATTTCAATGACGTGTTTACAGTGGGGTTTTACAGACGAAAATTAATAAATGAATCCAAGAAGCAGGCCCTGAAAGTATAAAAATGAGGTTTTATCAAAATAAAGTCTTCCTTTATTTATTTGAATAAGTCTTACTTTATTCATTGAGCTTACTTTAATAAATAACTGCCTTTTTAATTATGCTGGCATGCCCCATGTTGCGTAGCAGCAAAGGCGGGGAAAATCGCTTGAATGGAGTGGCAGCGGGAAGTATGACACTGAATCTATCAGCTGATAATGAAACTGGCAGGTAGTGTGGCTTAAAGGTGTAGTAACACTGCTTGGTAAGGATAAGTTGTACTAAAGTACTAGAAAAATGTAAATAAGGTAGGACAACATAATAAACATGTTAAATCACTGTGTTTGTCTCTATGCAACCATCATTCCAGCTTAGCTTAAATTCATCTTTGGACAAATTGCAAGTGTTGGCAAAGACCACACAATAACTTTTCTATTTGTGAAATGTGAAATATGTGTTTAGCAGTCTCTATTGTTTACCATGCTGTTGGTAGGCTACACGTGGTACTTTGTTTACTTGGCGCACAAACCATCTGTTCAGGTCGGCACATGCCGTTTTGGGTTCTGGATTTAAATTTCAAAGTGGACACCACGACCGAGCGGCACAAACCAGCATTGTGCCGGTCAGGTTTTGGAATGGATCCAATGATGAGCTAGCGAGATAGGCGCAAGGCATAATGTTTCATGATGACTGACTGACTGGTCGGACTGTAGAGACAGCGTCCCTGATTGTTGAGCTAATGTTAGATAGTGTAACATTAGCATCAGTGACCGGTGAAAAAGCCGTGGACAAAGTAATTCCTACGGCAAATTTTAATTTTTTCATTGTGTTTTTTGCTACGGATGTGATCTTCCAAAGCCTTAAATCCTCTGGAGCAATAACTGACATATTTTGCCAGGAATATCAGCTTCTTTAGAACATTCACCCACTGGCATTTCGGTAGTGTTCCCATTGACTTGACAACAGATGAATACCAATGAGGCTTATCGTGGGTCATCACTATTTATAATACTGTCTACTGGAAAAATCATGTCAAATGTTTATACAACATTACAGTAAATGCAGTGTGCAATATGGGTGTCGCTAGACTAATATGGCATCTTTGAAATGATTAGTCCGTTGAAACGATAGTTATAGAAATGGAGTATCAATTGGAAGATGTGGACATTAATGGGTTAATAAATTAAGCAAACATTATCTGATGAATAATACTATTGGGAATAGATGTAAATGACAAAGCACCTTAACTATTACAGTAATCAAATGTATCTAGTTAGGAACTTAGCTAATATTACTTAGGTAGCCATCTATATATTTTCTGTTTAAACCTCTGGCAGTATTATAGACAACTGATTGCAAAATCAAAACACCTTTTATTGTGGTCTGTTTCTGGCTGTCTCCTAATTGCTTAACAAACCATAGTGTATCACAATACAATACAAAATGTCATTTAGCAGACACTTTTATCCAAAGCGACTTACAAAAAGTGCATTCAGCTCGAGTAAATGAACAACTACTTGATGCTATAATGTCTAAGCACATCATTTTTATTATGTTGAGACAATGTGTTCTCTTTGGCTCCTTCAAGTACTGCTGGGCAAAGATCAATCTACCATTGCTACTGGTATATTGACACTGGAAAAAAGGGTAAATTACAAAACCCATAAGCCAAGGTGTGTTAGGTAACAAACTAACTAGCTTTAATCTATACAGTTGAAACCCCAAACTTAACAAGCTGATTTAGGTTACGGACATATTTGTAACACACCATATACATTACAGATACATGGGTAACGAAATAAACAACTATTTGAAAAGCAATCTATTCAGCAGTAACTAACTAAGCAGTAAAAAGTATTTAGGCTTTACACTTGTAAGGAGTGGTTCAATGCACTTTAATGAGAAAAACACCCTGAAATTGTGTAAGAATTATTGGCACTCTTGGTGAAGATGAGTAAAAAAGGCTATGAAAAAATGTATTTGATGTTAATCAGCTTGATCTTGCACTCAAAATATGAGAGAAATCTACAATTATTGGCACCCCTGCATGTAGTACTTTGTACACCCTACCCTTGCCAAGATAACAGCACTGCGTCTTCTCCTATAACACTTGGTGAGGTGGGAGAACACATATCAAGGGATCTGAGACCATTCCTCCATACATAATCTCTCCAGGGGCCTCATTTATAAAACGTACTTACGCACAGATTTGATCTTAGAACGTGCATACGCTCAAATCCACGTCAAAGTTCAGATTTATAAAAACGGTCTTTGACGTGGAAAAGTACTTACCTCCACGTCAGGTTTCAACTTGGCGTACGCACGTTTCCTTGTGGCAATGTTGGAGTACTGCATGTATTCGGAAATCTAAGAGCGCCAACATGTCGTCTGCTGCCTAATTGTTTCCTCATTATTATTATTATTTATTATTATTATTAGTAGTAGTAGTAGTAGTAGATGCTGTTGTAGCTGTATTACCAGATTGAACACATTGCTTAGGCTATACGTAATGGTTTGCACAATAAAGTTATTAATAAATTAAAACAACATAAGCTAGGCTACTTGTGGAAAACAAAACAAAAACACACATTGGTTTTCCAAAACTACCCCTATTAGCATAATTGACACATCCTTGAACGAAATTTATTTATTATGGTTCCACACGTGTAAAACATTTTGGTCAATCTATAGGCTATAAAATGTCCAATAATGCAGTGGTTTACAAGAGGAAGAATGGCAACATTGGCACTTCTCGAAGATATCGCCAACCGCGCAATAAGAAGGGAACGAGTTTTTAGAGATCGGCCAGACTTCTTTGCGCATGATGACGAATGGCTGATAAGCAGGTATCGTTTGCCGAGAGCTATGCTATTAGAGCTTTGTGCCCAGATGGGCCCGAATTTACAGAGACACACCAACTGCAACCAGGCCATACCCGTTGAGGTGCAATTGTTATCCGTCCTTGGGTTCCTGGCTACAGGAACATTCCAAAGAGAAATTGGAGACCGGCATGGCATATCCCAGGCATCGGTTAGTAGAATTATGCCAGCTGTACTTCGAGGCATCATTGATTTGTCCCCTCAGTACATAAAGTTTCCTTACGCTGCTGAGGAGCTACAGAATGTGAAAGAGGATTTTGTGCGCACAACAGGATTCCCCAACATCATAGGTGCAATAGATTGCACTCACATTGCTATACGGGCACCACATGCAAATGAGTATGTATATGTTAACAGGAAAAATTACCACTCAATTAATGTGCAACTCATTTGCAATGCCCGTATGGCAATTCTAAACGCCATTGCAAGATGGCCAGGGTCGACGCACGACTCCTTCATTGTGCGTAATTGCAGTGTGGGGAATCGTCTAGAGGCTGGAGCAGGCGGAGATGGTTGGCTTCTAGGTAAATCACTTTTTTCTTTGTACTTTGCTGCTTTTTTGCTTTTTTTATGTGCATAAAATAATTCTCTCTACACAATCAGGTGACAGAGGTTATCCTCTGAAGCCATGGCTTCTCACCCCCATAGCACACCCACAGACAGCCGAAGAAGCCCACTTTGACACGGCTCATGCCTGCGCACGGTCAGTAGTGGAGCGCACTATCAGGATGTTAAAGGGAAGGTGGTGGTGTCTGGATGCATCAGGAGGGAGGCTGCTGTATGAGCCCAACAAGGTGTGCCGAATTATCTTGGCCTGTTGTGTGCTTCACAATATCTCTGTGAGCCATGGGCTTGGGATGCGAGAAGATGAAATGCGCATGGATGTAGAAGATCCTCCTCCACTGCCCGCTAACTGGAATACACATGCCGCTGCGCTCATGAGAAGACGGCAGTTGATTCACATGTTATTACAACAGGTAAGAATGTTATTGCATAAAAGTCAAACTGTAAATTCACTTTTTTCCAAAATATTTTATTCACACACGTTGTTTACAGTCTACAAGAGCTGACAGAGTCTGGTTAATCTGAACCAGAGCCTGTCGCACCTGCCTAAGTTCGGCAACTACTTCACCAACTGACTGAATAAGATCCCTTTGTGACCGTAGGACAGCCTCAGATAGGACCCTCCCCTGACTGGGATAGCCTGAAGTGGATGCTGGTGAGGGCCGGGGAGATTCCTCCTGTGCGGGAGCGTTCACTCTTGCTGCTGCTGCTGCCGTTTGGGAGACACGTCTACCAGGGGCCGTTCTTCGCTGGATTAGCTCTTCATCTGTATTAATACAATTGCACAATTACAACAACGTTGCAAGTTTCATTATTTATACTAGACCTTACTTGGTTTAACAACATGCCAACGTACCTTCTGAAGCTGCAGCAGTGAAATGATCCGTGTCATCTTCCGCAAAGACGACAAACAACAGCACTCTCTCCAATGATAGCACCTATTCTGTCGTCCTCTGGGGTGAGGTTTGTGGTGCGAATTCCACCTCCCGTGGCCTGCACACTGGCCCTATGGCGTGCAATGCGCTGTTTTGACCTCAGTTTTAAATCTGACCACTTTTTCTTCATGTCCTTCAGGGACCTTTGCTGCCCCCCCACCTCGTTCACAGCCTGGGCTACAGACTGCCAGGCCACGTACTTCGTTTTACTGGTAAAGCCACTGGAAAGGCTCCCAAACAGCGTCCCTGCACGCAGCTGCACCTCCGCCAACAGGACCTCAATTTCCGCCTCGCTAAAATTATTTTTCTTGCAGCTCGCCATTATCAAGTAGAAGATTTGTGTTTTGATTTGTGCTCCTTTATATGCTAATGATATTAATTAGGGGGCGTTTACAAGGCGGAGATCTAAAACCATTCACCTGCGCACAATTTCAAGATCATTTGTGATTTATAGATTTCACATCTGGGGGACTGGCGTACGCATGTTTTTTTGTGCGTACGTTCAGTTTCTGTGAATCACACCTACGCACATTTCAAAAATGATCTTAGATCAAATATAGGATGGTTTCTATGCAACTTTTTATAAATGAGGCCCCAGATCCTTCAGAGTCCTTGGTCCTCACTTGTGGACTCTCCTCTTCAGCTCACCCCACAGGTTTTCAATGGGGTTTGGGAACTGGGATGGCTATTGCAAAAGCTTGATTCTGTGGTCAGTGAACTATTTTTGTGTGAGTTTGGAGGTATGCTTTGGATCATTGTCCTGCTGGAAGATCCAACCACGACCCAGTTTTAGCCTCCTGACAGAGGCAGCCAGATTTTGATATAAAATCTCCTGGTACTTGGGAGTCCATGATGCCATGTATTCGAACAAGGTTCCCAGGGCCTTTGGAAGTAAAACAGCCCCACAACATCACAGATCCACCACACTTCACGGTGGGGATTAGGTTATTTTCTGCATGACCATCCCTCTTGTTACGTGTTTGTTGCCAAAAAGCTATTTTTGTCTCATCTGACCATAGAACCCGGTTCCACTCAAAGTTCCAGTGACGTTTAGCATACTTCAGGTGCTTACATTTGTGGCTTGATGACAGCAGAGGCTTTCTTCTGGTAAGCCTTCCAAATAGCTTGTTGGCATGGAGGTGGCATCCAATTATAGTTTTGGAGACTTGGTGACACCAAGATGCAACCAATTTCTGCAATTCTCCAATTCTCCTTGGATAAATTTTTGTCTCTCAAACCATCCTCATTGTGCGTGGGGATAAAATACATTTGCGTCCTCTTCCAGGCAGGTTCATCACAGCTCCCGTTGTTTTAAACTTCAGAGTTATTGCCTTAATAGTGGAGATTGGTATTTTCAGGCATGTAGCAATTTTTTAAATAGCTATTGCCTGATTTAGGAGGTCATCAACCTTTTGTCTCATTTCATTTGTGTTCTCAGATTTTCCCCATGTTGATGGATGACTAAGGGAGTTTGGCCCGTGTGCCACCTCATATTTATACCCCAGTAAAACAGGAAGTCATTGATGACCACTTAAGAGTTCCTAAAGACTCAGGCGAACTTAAAAATATACAGTATATATAAAAATGGGAATGTACTTCGGTGCCATGTGACATGTTTTTCTCCCAAATAATTTATTTCAGATTTTCCCCCCGTTTTCCTAATTTGGTGGCTAATTGTACCCTAATATTTTTTCAATTCAAACTCCCCCAGGATAGGACAAGCCAAAACCTAGAGGCCAGCAATGATACTTCTCCACATGTTGCACAATGTCTACATAGAATAAACTGCTCAAAGAAATTAAGGGAACACTTAAATCACACATCGCAGATCTCGATGAACGAAATATTCAAGTTGAAAATCTTTATTGATTACATTGTGTACTTCGTCAAGAACAAAACGACGTAAGAACGGTCAATGGAAACCAAAATCATTAACCCGTTGAGGGCTGGATTCAAAATCACACCGAAAATCTAAGTGAAAAATTGAGATCACAGGCTGATCCAATTTGTGTGAATTTTATCACGACAACTCATAATGTGTGTATGGCCCCCACGTGCCTGTATGCACTCACGACAACGTCTGGGCATACTCCTGATGAGACGGTGGATGGTGTCCTGGGGGATCTCCTCCCAGACCTGGATCAGGGCATCAGTGAGCTCCTGGACAGTCTGTGGCGCTACTTGGAGGCAGTGGATGCACCAATACATAATGTCCCAGACGTGCTCAATTAGATTCAGGTCTGGGGAACGTGAGGGCCAGTCAATGGTATCAATTCCTTCGTCATCCAGGAACTGCCTACACACTCTGGCCACACCAGGAGGAACCCAGGGCCCACTGCACCTGTGTAAGGTCTGACAATGGGTCTCAGGATTTCACCCCGGTACCTAACAGCAGTCAGGGTACCGTTGGCTAGCACATGGAGGTTTGTGTGGCCCTCCAAGGATATGCCTCCCCAGACCATCACTGACCCACCGCCAAACCGGTCATGCTGGATGATGTTGCAGGCAGCATAACGTTCGCCACGGCGTCTCCAGACTCTTTCATGTCTGTCACGTGCTCAGTGTGAAGAGAACGTGCTCTCATCTGTGAAGAGAACGAGTCGCCAATGGCGAACCTGCCAATTCTGGTGTTCTCTGGCAAATGCCAATCGAGCTGCATGGTGCTGGGCTGTGAGCACATGTCCCACTACAGGACGTCGGGCCCTCATCCCACCCTCATGGAGTCTGTTTCTGACACTTCAGAAACATGCACACGAGTAGCCCGCTGGAGGTCATTTTCTAGGGCTGTGGCAGTGCTCCTCCTGTTCCTCCTTGCACAAAGGAGCAGATACCGGTCCTGCTGCTGGGTTGTTGCCCTTCTACGGCCCTGTACAGCTCTCCTTGTGTAATGGCCCGTCTCCCGGTATCTCCTCCACACTCTTGAGACTGTGCTGGGAGACACAGCGAACCTTCTTGCGATGGCTGGACTACCTGTGCAACCTGAATGGGCTGCAGGTACCGCCTCATGCCACCAGTAGTGACAAGGGCACTAGCAAAATGCAAAACTAGAGAAAAATCAGTCAGGAAGAATAAGGAGAGAGAAATGGTCTGTGTCGTGGTCTTTGAGCAGTGTATAAATCGATGGTGATTTTTTCCCAAATCCAACCGTACAAGTTGTTTTTAAGTGCACTTTCTCTGTTTTGTAACTGTCACATGCCATGTGACAATCCCTGGATGGGAACAGAGCAGTCTGGAGTGGAGTTTGCCGGTCTACGGACCAGATTTTTTTTGTTTGTTTTTTTTGTCACTGGGGAGAGACAGTGGGAGAGCAGGTTAACATATAACAAACACAAAATCTTCACCCTACCCGCCGCAAAGCTTTCGGGTAAAAACAACGAACTAAAATAACAAGCTAAAATAATCAAAACTTATGGGACACCGCGCTTCTTCATCCGGAGTTCCCCTGGAACCTCCCAGGCACACACATATCCAGTGACCTTTCAAGTGCTTCCCACCCATGCATACAGAGACACTCCCCACAGTGAGAGTTTTCTGGCAACCAGCCCCGAGACCCTCTCCACTCTTCCAGTGAGAGTTCTCGGGCTGTTACCCAGAAACACTCTCCACTGCCCGAGTTCTCTTTCAATCACACTGAGGGCGAGAGGCGGACCCTCTTTCAGGGCACCCTCTTGCTCTCTTTCACGATCACAGCGAGGGAGAGAGGCGGACCCTGTTAGTATGCCCCCCTCTCCCTCTTCCCCACACACACAGGAAGCACTCTACTCAGTCACTTTCGACAAACACACACAAAACTCCACAAACATCAAACATCTCACATCCAACATCACCCATCACCCATCAACCATCACCCATCAACCATCAAACACTCTAAAAAGAAAAAGACTAACTGATTCCCCACTCGCCCCACCTGCTCTTAAATAGGCTTACTTTCTGCCTCACTCAGGTGGGATTCGTGAGGCAATCACCCAATCACAATCACTCACACAGACACCCAATCAGCCAATTGACTTCCATATCAATTAACTGATTGACACCAATTAAATAATAATTAAATCAACTATGGCCTTTGGAGCAACCCTACGGGTGACAGTTCACTCTCACACCCTATTTTATGGTCCTCTCTATCCAAAAGTTTAATTTGCAAAAGCTTTATACTGCTTGTGCATGTGTCATCTATAATGGTCTACTGCAGGGTTTCTCAAACTTTTTTACTCCACGACCCCATTTCATGGGTGGGAAAAAATCGCGACCCCATACATAAATGATTACAAATGCAATTACAACGCTGAAAAACTTTAGTCCAGAAACATATATTGGTGGTCTATTTCCAAAATAGTAGCAAATGCATTCACAGGCTATATCTTTATGAAAAACAAATAAAACAGACTTACTTGCGTTGACAAATGAAGCCTGTAGCCCCCGTTCGTTTGCTGCCGTTGCAGTTTTAAGCACGGTTTTCTGTCCTTGCAAAACTTTTTGTTTCCTCTGAAAGAAATCTAGCGGCTTTGCTTGTAATGCGCTGTGTTTAGTTTGCAAGTGGCGTTGCATTTTACATGGCTTAAAGCTCTCGTTAGCTAGAACTTCCCCATACACGACACATTGTGGTCTTGGGTCCTCCTCATGTCCTGTCCATGTAAAGCCATAGGTGAGGAATTTCGGGTCATAACTTATTTTATTCCTTTTTGTTTTATTTGTATTTTTTACATTTTCTGCTGGTCTTTTGCTAGAATTTGACTCACCTCCAGCACCACTCCTGACAACAAATTTGTCCATTTTCGTGACTGCTGTATTGGCGCGCTACACATGCAATGGGGTAGTGCAGTAACGTTAAACGCATGCGTTGGATTAAACTCATGCATGTCGGTAGATTAAAAATCGGTCAGAAAAGAAAGATTTTACGAAAAAACAGGCAATTTGTTTTTCATTTAAAAAATGTAAAGAAATGCTTATGGTTAAAAAATATATATATTTAAAAAAGTTTGGCGACCCCACCATGACCCTTTGGCGACCCCAAGTGGGGTCACGACCCATAGTTTGAGAACCGCTGGTCTACTGGATTTGCGAATAGTATGCATCTGGCTCACAAATCCAATCCTTTCTCTCAGGTAGTTAATTGAACAATTAATTGGCCAGTGTCAAAGCAAACATGGCATGGCAGGTCACCTCACTTGGTGGCCATGTTACTTGTGGCGAATACATGCTAATGTGGGAAACAGCTGTTTCTCCCTGAGCTTTGCTTGTATACACTCCAAACTTGGCAAACGCATTTTAAGCGTGATGTCCTTTTAATTAGTCTTTGGAATGTTTTTTTTTGTTGCATGGGGCTTCCTAATGTGGCTTGTGGCTTTTGCCAATGGTTCTACATAAAACTGCCATTGGTCCTACTAATCACTTAGCTAGTGGTTTTGATAATGGTTTTACTAATGATTAACTAAGGCGGCATGGTGGTGCAGTGGATAGCGCTGTCGCCTCACCAGCAAGAAGGTCTCGGGTTCGAATCCAGGCCGGGGGCCTTTCTGTGCGGAGTTTGCATGTTCTCCCTGTGTCCGCGTAGGTTTCCTCCGGGTACTCCACAGTCCAAAGACATGCACGTTAGGCTAATTGGAGAGTCTAAATTGCCCGTAGGTATGAGTGTGTGAGTGAATGGTGTATGTGCCCTGCGATGGATTGGCGACCTGTCCAGGGTGTATTCCTGCCTCTCGCCCGGAACGCATGCTGGGATAGGCTCCAGTGCCCCCCGCGACCCTGACCAGGAATAAGCGGCTTAGATAATGGATGGATTGATGGATGGATTGATGGATGGATGGATAATGATTAACTAATTGTATGACTCATGGGTTTACTAATGGTTTTTGTTAATCGCTTAGCTAAATGGCTTTGCTAATGATTTTGTGACTGGTGTTGTGTTTGATCATTTAGGGTGATCATGAATGTTTGCATGTCTGTACATGTTATTTAGTTGGAATGAATTAGATCGAGGTACCAGCCACTTTCTGGCCCCAGTCCATACCCCGTCCTCATCCAAGACCCTCCTTGCCTCAGACATGACAGAGCCATACCTGCCTAACCATGTTTCCACTTTGTGGTCCTGTACAGCCTCGTTATAAAACTGTACAGTAAGGCCTCTCGGATGGTCTACTATTTACAATGTTTGGCCACTGCGACCAGGGTTCGATTCCGCCAGCCGCGCCAGAGTTGGCTCTGGTCGGGAGTGCCACCAGGGGGTTGCAATTGGTTGTCCACCCCAGCAAGGGGGGAGTGAAGCTCACAGGACGTTTGCTGTGTATAGGAGTGGCTCTGGAGTACCGGAGTTATGGTCAACAGCTTGGCGAGTGCTGTCTCGGAGGAGACGATACTTTGCCTTTGTCACTGCCGGTCACGGGGCTACGGCAGCAAACTCACAATACGAGGGCGGGATTGGCATGAAAAGAGAGGGTGTAATTTGCTCCTAAATTGGGAGAAAATGGTATAAAATCTGAAACAATAAATTTTTTTAATTAAACTGTACAGTAACCACCTTGTTTTCTGTGTCGGACAGGGGCTCAACGTCAAAGTTGTTCAGGGGACTCCTATCTTTCCCCTCTCTGTAGAGGTTCCAGAACCTCTCCAGGACCTGTGGACCTCGGGTTCCGGTGATGTCCCCACCAAAATGGCAGCTTGAACGAGGTTCTCTCCTGACATTTTTGAAAATAGGAGGAATATTTATATAAAATACCTATATATATATATATATATTATATTTCAAAATGATCAGAGATCAATTACAGCCCTATAAATTAAAAAATTTAACCAGACACACAATTATACCTATCAATGAAACCTGGCGAAGGACAATTCAAACAGTTGGAGGCCTGTTTTAAAGACATAAAAGACTGGATGCCAGATAATTTTCTATTGTTGAATACTGATAAAACAGAGATGTTGGTCTTGGGGCCCAAAAACCTCAGAAGAGGGTTATCTGATTTATCTCTTAATCTGGATGGTTGCTCTGTTGCTGCAAGTTTGGTGGTAAAAGACCTTGGTGTTACTATAGATCTTGGTCTCTCATTTGATAGTCACATCAAAAACATTTCCAGAGTAGCCTTTTTTTACCTGAGGAATATTGCCAAAATTAGGGGCTTCGTGTCATTAATAGATGCAGAAAAATTGGTACAAGCCTTTGTTACATCTAGATTAGATTATTGCAATGCATTACTGTCTGGCTGTTCCAATACCTCACTCAGGAGCCTACAACTCGTACAGAATGCTGCTGCAAGGATCCTGACTAGAACAAAGAAATATGAGCACATTAGTCCTGTGTTGGCGTCACTTCACTGGCTTCCTATAAACTATCGTGTAGACTATAAGGTACTCCTCTTAATTTATAATGTGTTGCATGGACTTGCACCCTCTTACTTGACGGATCTACTTCATCCGTATAATCCCCCACGTTCGCTTCGGTCACAAGATGCAGGCAACTTGGTAGTCCCTAGAATATCAAAAAATACAGCAGGTGGCAGAGCTTTCTCCTATAGAGCTCCTTTACTGTGGAACAGTCTACCCGTCTCTGTGAAGGAGTCAGACACGGTCTCAATTTTCAAGTCTAGGTTAAAAACACATCTCTTTAGTCTGTCTTATAGTCATTAGGTGCAGATGTGGAGGGGGCGTAGCAATAGAGCCTTCTGGTGCAATGAGCTATCCTTACTGTCACCAATCATAAGTGATGATCCGCCCTATCAGGACTGCTGATGATGTGGTGGGATGGTCTCTGAGTGCCCTCATGGCTGCATGCTCCCTGTGCCACTCACCTAATTAGTTATGCTGCCCTAGATTACTTCTGCTGGTGCAAAAGTGTTATCACTACTCTTTCCCCTGATCCGGTGTGATATTTATCATAGTCATAATTGCACCTTTCCTCTTTTCTCCCGGGCTTCGTGGCACCTGCCCGAGCTCACCTGCCCCAGAGTCAACCCCCCACCCCTGCCATGTGTTAGCCGGATGCCGCTGGCCCAGACCCTAGCTGCTGGTTCCATCCCCCGCCCTGCCCTGGTATCTGGAGGGATGAGGTCCACCCCACCCCTACACTTAGAATGCCCTTCTGGTGGTCTGTTAAGCCTCATGAGCCTCAAGGACTATTTGTTTTCTTTTTCTTTGTATCCCACCATTTTCCAGGAGTTCATCTCGACTGCCTTTTAAGGGGTCAGGGAATAATTTTCCAGTCTCCCACATTGGCTCCAATGGTTTTCAGTTTTTTTATTCCCTCTGGAAAATGCCAATTGTGAAGCGCTGTGTGACAACCTGTTTGTAAATGGCGCTATACAAAAATAGAGATTGATTGATTGATTGATTGATTGATATATTAAGATGGAATTTGGTTCCCTTCCTGGGACTGAGCTCTAGAATTGAATCGGTTAAACTCAATGTATTGCCCAGGCTCATGTATCTGTTCCAAACCCTTCCCATAGAGATTTCAACAAAACAATTTACAGAATGGGATAAGATGATTTCTAGATACATATGGCAGGGGAAGAAACCAAGGATAAGATATTGTGGAGGGCGTCAGTCTCTGCGGCAGGGGAGTTGCGGGGTTGCCTCTCTTTGGCCGCGGTGTTGCTGTGGAGGACCTTTGGAACAGTTGTACTTTCCAGGGCCAGGTTTGGCGACCTCACAGTTGGCGAGATTGCTGACAGGTGCCTGGAATTCTAGGTCCCAATTATTTAATTGGTATTGATGGGTGTGGATGTTAAGTGATTATTCACATACCTGGTTTCTTGTGTGAGTGGGGTGTTGAGTAATTGTGATTGGGTGTGTGAATGATAGATGGGTGATTGCCTCACGAGTCCTACCTGAGCCAGGCAGAAAGTAAGCCTATTTAAGAGCAGGTGGGGTGAGTGGGGGAGGAGTTTGTTTTGTCTTGTAATTCATGCGTGTGCATCGAGTTTGTTTTGTCTTGTCATTCATGTGTGCGTATCAAGAGTGTTAGTCTTGTTGTTTGTGTGTGTATATTGTAGAGAGTTGTTGTTGGTCTGGTCGTTCACGTCTGTGTGTGTCTGTGTGTGCATAATGTAGTGTTCGTGTAATGTCAAGTATGACGTAGTGTTGTGGTTGTGTGTGTTCCCCGCAAGGGGGTTTCCATGTCGGAGGATGTGGAGTCTGTGGAGTCTGTGGAGTTCTGTGTGTGCACGTTATTTCATTTCAGCCAATAGAACATATTAAAAAATATATTTTTAAAAGCTCGATGCCATATTGCTTTTATATGGGAAGCAGCTCACGTCTTTTTTTCTTTTTTTTAAATGTTGTTTCTGTCAGTGATTTATATACATATATAGTGTAGTTTATATACTTAATATGCATTCACTTAATTTGAATATATGTATACACGTTTCCAACATTCCCTCCTTTTTTTTTTTTTTTTTTTTTCAGATTTTTATCCCATTTTCTCCCAATTTGGTAGCCAATTAGACCCGCTATTTTATGTAAATCCCCCCCTAGTAATGTGAGTTCGCTGCCGTAGTCCTGCGACCGGTAGTGATGAAGGCGAAGTAACGCCTCCTCCGAGGCGGCACTCGCCAAGCCGTTGACCGTAATCCGGTACTACATGGCCACTCTTATGCGCAGCGAACGTCATGTCGGCTTCCCTCCCCCCTCCCTGGGGCGGACAGCCACATTCCCTCCTTTTTAAATGACGTTCTGAGATGTAGAAGACACTTGCCATCAAAAAACAAGGAAAAATGGTCTTGGGAAGAGGTCAAAGGTTTGCTGGAATCTTCGCCTGGTACCATTCAGGTGAAAAGTATTCCAATCACCCTCAGATGAAAGGACTGAAATGCGCCTGTAAGTTCCCATGGCAGGAATTTGGGCGTTTTCTCAAGGCATTCTACTAATGGCTATTACATGGGAACTCAAAGTGTACTACCCAAGTGATTATTAAGAACCAGTATAATTCCTTTCATTATCCTAAAGGACTAAGCTAGTGTCTTCCGCTATTCCACATGTATAATTTTTCCCTTCAAAATGTATGTAGAACCTTTCTTCATCCTATTCATATCACACTGATGAGTACATATATCTTCTTACTTCAGTCTGTTTCTGTTTAGCATTTCATCTTACGATACATGTAGATCATCACAAAGAAAGTAATAATAGACAAACCCCAAACAACCTGAACAAAGACCACCCGTATCAACTCCATGGAATGCCATCTCCCATAATACTCCTTCCTGCTAAATTAACTTTTAACAATAGCATAATGCTTCTGAGCTGTCTTAGAAATGTCTTTAGACATTTAAGCTTTTTCTTCAGCCACTTCAGCTTTATCCAAAACATGACCAACTTTTACAACATGTTTTTTAATTGCACCAGTTAAGACAGTCAGCGTCTCATTCCAAGGTCCTGGTCCACTTTCCAATCATGGGGTGCCAGGCGTAAATTGGGGATATGCATTACATTTACATTTACATTTTAAGCATTTAGCAGATGCTCTTATCCAGAGCGACTTACAAGATGTGCATAAATACATGGTAGGAACAATCATAGTGTGCGCAAGAGATCAGTCCAGTATGTTATGAGGTACAGAATGAACCCAAACGCAGACACAGACAAGGTGGTTTTGAATGAAAAGAGAGATGATTTATTCGTTAACAGAGGTAGTGGAATCGATGAGCTGGAGGACTGGTGACGGGAACAGGACAACCGAAGAGGAGCACAGGTGGACTGGGCGAGAAGAATGGGCAGGCAGGCTAAGGAAACCGGAGGGCAAGCAAGGCGTGCAGGCAGGCAGGGCTGGCAGGACAAACAGGCTGGCAGACAGATGGGGAACGAACCTGAACACGTAGGGGAGACAACAGGAACAAGGGTTAACATTTACAAAAAACAAACACAAAGATACGCTAAAACAATATAAATTCGGATTTCGAGAGTCAAGTTCTACCGGGGTAGAGAGAACAACGATCTGATGATGAATGACTGAAAAACCGGGGTAGAAATACTGCAGGGCTGATGATCTAGATGGAAGGCTGGTGTGCAGGAAACGGATGACGGGATTAGAAGCAGGTGAGCAGGATGAGGAGTAACCAAGAGTGAAGATTGAATAACTGAACATAATGAAACAATTAACACAAACACTCACAAGGGAAGAACACCAGAGAACAAACGAACACAGGGGAAAACAAGACAAGGAAAAGACGAAACAGGAACAAAGGGAATGTAACACAGTAATACAGCGATAGACATCATTGCAGGCAGCTGCGTACCATACCTGTAACACTGGGAAGGAAAAGGTTAGTAATTTATTTTATTTTTGTATTTTTTTTAAATGTGCAGTGTCTGCAGAAGAGAGGTTCCCACAAACAGGACCATGAGAACAAACATCATGATCAATTCTGACTTCTCCTGTACCACACCACTGAGTATGAGAAACCTGGACCAGTGGGCATAATGGCAATGCATTGGTAACCTCAAATGCAGTTGAGGTGTTTGCAGTACTAACTTTTGACAAATAGGCACCATTACAAAACACATTTAAGCCTACTTAATGATTGTATAAATGACCATACTCATCCATGTAGGTTTGAGTCGTCCACCTACACCAGTGGTTATGTTGATCTCCACAAGGAAACAGGAAAGCAGTCCCAGATGGACTGGGTAACCTGTTCCACAGACAAGGGGAAATGTAACAACTCCCTTCAGAGTGTTTCTTGCCTCAACACATATTCCTGTTGCAGGTAATACATTATCTACAATGTGCCATGGAGAAGGGAGTGTAATTCCAGCAAGCAGTTGTTAGATTCACAAATTCAGAATGTCTTTAAAGAGAATAGAGAACACTTCCACCAAATGAGAGACAGAACAATCAAACAAAATCAAGCAGAGTTTATTTAACCCAATGCATTCGGGGTTCAATGTCTCCCTGTCAGACAAAGAACAACTCTTTTGCTGCAGAGCTCATCTTCTTATACACAATACTTTCCCTGTCAGATGCATTAGCCTCGCCCATATATCAGTCATAAGACAGTTATTTTCCCCATCTCTGAGAGGACCTCGTACGAGTCTAATCTCCCAGCAAGGCACACTCTGCCCTTGAGACTGTGGCGGCCAGCTACTCCTGCAACAGCTTGCCGCCTATCTCTTTTGGCACAGCTCCACACCTTGTCAAGCATGAGAAGTGACTCAAAAACAATTCCCAAACACAGAATTTCTCTATCACAGTTGTCCTGCAACTCCACTCGGTATATAGCCTCCCTTCAGGTCCGTTATCAGAGAGGTCCATTCAGAGATGGTGTCCTGCCCAGCCTTATAAAACTGCTGTTCCTGTTTAGCCCTTAATGTCATGGATTTAAAAGCAAATCTCAACACTTGATTCTGACATTCTAACATGTTCACCAAATATGCCCAAATTGAATCTTGCCATATTAGCCAAACTTATCATACCATTAGCATTAGCAACCGATGCCCAGTTCACCCATTCTCCAGCAGTTGCCAATTCAGAGTCCACCCAATTGTGGTTATAATCAGCAATGGCTTGAGCAAATGTGTTGTATGTCCCCAAACCCACTCCAAGCCAACCCTCTGCAGATAATTTATCCCTTCCTTTTGGACAAATAGGTAATTGATTAAGCATTGTATAATATTGACTTTCAATTTCATCTACTAAATTTGGGAATATTTGACAAATTGTCTTCTAAGGTGTAAGATCCATATCTAGGTTTGCCTCATAAACATGTAAAATACTAAGTGGATACCAGTGGCGGGCCGTGCATTTCACACCTAGGCCTTCAGTAGTGCTCCGTCTGAATCAATCCACCCCTCAATAATTATTTTATGGCTATAAAAGCCATCTTATTGTTATGTTTTGAGTGTCTGTTCGGTTTGTTTTTGCACTTTGTTTATTTATCTTTCTTCAGTCATGTTTCATTCTCGTTCTGTCATGCACTTCAGGAAATTCTATGTTTCGGTTTTTCCGTCTTCGTTTCTAATCTCGTTTTACTTCCTTCTTACTTTCTAATTACACTTTGTATATATTAGTTAGATGTATATAGTACTAACCAACTAATTTACTAACATTAGGGATTTAGATTAAGTTACTAACACTACTAATCACTAATTAGGCTATCTCACGCTTCTAACTATCGCTGTCATTCTCTCTCGTCTCTATCGCTGTCATTCTCTCTCATGAAACATGACTGAAGAAAGATAAATAAACAAAGTGCAAAAACAAACCGAACAGACACCCGTTGCCGTTGCATTGCAGATAGATAACTCGTGTATCCAGAATAAATGCCTTTACTGAAGAAACAAACCCGGGTTGCTACAGCTGCGACACACATAAAAAAGCATCAATAATAATAACCTCATAAAATTGCTATATTATTTAGGAAAATAGCAACATTTTACTCACCAAAAATCCTTATTATTTTTACACAAAATCCATCCTCCTTTCTTTCCTCAAAAAGAGTTCAATTACTCTGTCGTACAGATTATCCGTGTGTTTCAGTTCCATCAAGAAGTCATTTTCTATCGCCATCGAAGCTAATGCTGAAAGGGCTGAAAATGTCCACTCAAATGTCTGAATCACAGACTGATGTTAATTATATTTTGTCCATGAATACTTATTAAATAATTCCAAATGGTCTGTTCGCTTCCTTTCATAGCTGTTCCCCTGGTTGCGCTGCATCCAGACGTGTATTTTCATATTAAAGCATTTAACCAATCACATTACATCATAGTCAGACACTCTCTGACTATCCAATCAAAGGGTGTGAATACGCTGACGTTACCTAGGCCTTCTAGAAGGCCTTCGTGTCCCCAACTCAAAATCTGATTGGTTGAAGCAACAGTTTGATCAACACTTATTTTATGCTACAGGGCCTGCAGAACTGATTGTGAAGGCCTCCAGGCAGATTTATTCGACCCTGGCAACAAATGATGGCTGAAATGTGATTGGTTAAATGCTTTAATATGAAAATACACGTCTGGATGCAGCGCAACCAGGGGAACAGCTATGAAAGGAAGCGAACAGACCATTTGGAATTATTTAATAAGTATTCATGGACAAAATATAATTAACATCAGTCTGTGATTCAGATATTTTTTAGGCCAGCAGAGAAGGCCTTGCAGGCCCTGACGGCCCACCACTGGTGGATACATTGTATACCAAATAGAATTTTAAACTAAACCGAGAGCTTTAATTTGAGTTATGTCAGGACATGCTGGAGTTTCTTTATCAGTAGAATTGTTTTGAAACATATTACTCAACCTCATACTATCTATCCTGTGGTCCTACCAAGTGACATGTATCAGTGTTTTGCGCAGTGGGAGCTATCTTAACCTGACTTTTGTGTACCCAGGTAGGTATTCCCTTCACTATAATTGCTGATGGGGCTTCTAATATTATTAAATGTGGTCCTGACCAAGCCAGCTGGAATGCCTTTTTTTTAACCATTCGTTTCACATAAACCTAATCTCCAATGTTCACGTTGGAGCCCTTTGTAGCTTCAATTTTTAAGTTGTTGTCCCAATTGGACCTAGGGAGAGAACAAGAGAGATTCTTGCAATAGGTTAACAACATATACCCCATTACATGCAATTCTCCTCCCACCAAAAATTTCCAACGGCGTCCTCATAGGTCAACTTCAAAACATTCCAAAAGGAGAAAGATTAGTGCTTCGGTTACACATAGCTCTCATAGACATCAACACTGCTGGCAAAATATCTACCCAAGATTTCCTGGAGTTGAGAACAAGATTGTATTAATCTTATCTTTGATTGACAAATTTGGACACTCCACTGCACCACTACTTTGTGGATGGTATGGACAATGCAGATGCTGTTTGATACCCAGAGCCTTCAGCACTCTTTTGAATACTTTACCTGTGAAGTGGGAACCTTGATCTGAATCCACCTCACAGGGCAAAGCAAATCTAGTTATTATTTCTGTCAACAAGATTTTTGCTACTGTTCTAGCATCATTTTTATCAGTTGCAAAACACTCAATCCACTTTGCATGGTGATCCAAAATAATCAGCAAATAACTTTGCACCTTTTGACCTTGGAAAAGGCCCACAAAAATCTATCTGAAGTTTAGTCAAATGAGCTATAGCCCTTGGCTCTCTGTGCTGGAATTTTCAAAGTTGGCCCATGATTACAACATAAACATGTTGCACCACATGTAACATAATTATTAATGTGACCTCATAGCCTAGGGTGCCACTAAGTCTTGTTCATTTTCTCAAAAGTTATTCTTGAACAATCATGAGCTAACCCAAGATACAAGTGAATCATCATTCCCATGAGGGATTCAGGTAATACATATTAGTTGTCAGGACCACATCACATCAATTTCCCTTCATTCTCTATCCACTTCCATTTTTCCAACCTTGGGGCAGTCCATTGAATTTCTCTTAGCTCATTTAAGGATGAGAGACTTGATGTCTGTTGAGATGGTTGTATATCAGTAGCAGCCACAGGACATTGATATTTTTTAGCATTTACAGCTGCTTTTCTAGCTAATCTATCTGTATGTGCATTACCAATTCTGTATTTGTATTGGTTCTTTGTGTGAGTTTTTAGTTTTGGTAATGCAAGTTGTTTTGGTTCTTGCATGGCACTATGAAGCTCCTCTGCAACCCCTACATTGCGAACAGGGGAGTTCTCACTTGTGATAAATCCTCTATTTGCCCATAAATCAAGATAGTCATGTACTACTCCAAAAGCGTACCTGGAATCTGTGTAAATGTTTGAATCATATCCTGCGGTAGCCTTACATGCAGCAGGCAGAACCCTAAGTTCTACCACTTGAGCAGACGCACCAGGAAGTGAACCACATTTAACCAGCTGACCATCTGTTGTACACGCCCCCCATCCAGTATGTCTGTTCCCATCTACATAGTAAGAGGACCTGTCGGGGAGGTGCATTTTAGCCATCCTGCACAGGCAGACAGAGGGGGCCATCTTTGGCGGGTTTATGGCTCTGTGAGTGAAGCCAGGGCACTTGGGTATGGTGAACCAGTGCCACACCCTACAACTTCAGAGTTACTACCTATGAGCTGAATATTACGGATCATGGAGAAAATAATTATGGCCTGCCAGATTAAAGCGGAGGTCAATATGATATGATTGGTCTCTTGACTTAGTAGCAATGCTCTTGAGCATATTATGCCTCCAAAAATATCAGTTCAACCAACATCTCAGTATAAATGAATCTGGCTTCACCAGGCCCTAGTGATGTTTGATATTGCCATGATTCTCAACATGAGAGGAGCATATAGCAACCTTGAAAATATATCTGGTGGTTGTAAGTGATCCAACACAAAAATATTAAAAGGTTTGAACCTGGCTTGTGCTGGAATTCCCCCCAAATCATAAATTATGGGCTAAGAAGGGAGTGAGCCAACCCCTCCCCTTAACACTTAAAGTCTGACCCGCTGGTGACACGATGGCTTAGATCAGCGGTTCTCAAACTATGGGTCGCGACCCCACTTGGGGTCGCCAAAGGGTCATGGTGGGGTCGGCAATTTTTTTTTTTATGTAACAATTTTTTAACCATAAGCATTTCTTTAAAAAATTTAGGAAAAACAAATTGCCAGTTTTTTCGTAAAATCTGTATTTTTTGACCGATTATTTTTAATCTACCGACATGCATGAGTTTAATCCAACGCATGTGTTTAACGTTACTGCACTACCCCATTGCATGTGTAGTGCGCCAATACAGCAGTCACGAAAATTGACAAGTTTGTTGTCAGGAGTGGTGCTGGAGGTGAGTCAAATTCTAGCAAAAGACCAGTAGAAAATTACAAAAATACAAATAAAACAAAAAGGAATAAAATAAGTTATGACCTGAAATTCCTCACCTATGGCTTTACATGGACAAGACATGAGGAGGACCCAAGACCACAATGTGTCATGTGTGGGGAAGTTCTAGCTAACGAGAACTTTAAGCCATGTAAAATGCAACGCCACTTACAAACTAAACACAGCGCATTACAAGCAAAGCCGCTAGATTTCTTTCAGGACAGAAAACCATGCTTAAAACTGCAACAGCAGCAAATGAACGGGGGCTACAGGCTTCATTTGTCGTCGCACATTGGATCGTGAAGACCAGTAAAGCCCACACAATTGGAGAACAGTTTTTCCTTCCCTGTGCCAAGGAAGTGGTTTCTGTTGTATTGGGACAAAGCGCCGCAGATCAGATGAGTACAATACCGTTCTCAAACAACACAATTTCGAGGCGAATTGATAGCATGGCTGAGGATGTTATGTGCCAGGTAATTGCTAAAGTTAAGCAAAGCCCATTATTTGTCATTCAACTTGACGAAACAACTGACGTTTCTTCTGATGCGCAGCTATTAACATACATTCGATATGAGCATGACGGAGAGCTTCAGGAGGAAGGCTGTTTTATTTGTTTTTCATAAAGATATAGCCTGTGAATGCATTTTCTACTATTTTGGAAATAGACCACCAATATATGTTTCTGGACTAAAGTTTTTCAGCGTTGTAATTGCACTATCATTTATGTATGGGGTCGCGATTTTTTCCCACCCATGAAATGGGGTCGTGGAGTAAAAAAGTTTGAGAAACCCTGGCTTAGATTTTGGGGAACTCTACTCTTGGTCTGTCCTGTTTTTTTCTCTTGGAAGATCTGGTGCCAGCTAACACCTCGCCTGTGTGTGTTTAGGTGTTTAGGCTATCCAATTTTCAGGTTGCAGCCAGATGAGAGCGGAGCTTGACGTGGTACGGGCAAGCTAGCGATAAATGTTCCGTATGTGAAGAGACAGAACTAAACCCTACATATTGGAGATTCCGATTTAGTATTTGTTAAAGTAGTTGAACCTACGTCTGGAGATTGGACATTGAATATTTTGTCTAACTGTTGTAACTGAATAAACCAGCTGTTCATTTTAATTGAATTGTGAGTTGTATATTTTGATGAAGGTTGATCGCTGCTGAAGACCTCTCGGTTTCCACAGAGAATGACTGCCAGTTGGCCTTCCGGAAGTTCCATCTTTGGACAGGTTTTCCCACTACCGGCTGCACCAGTGATGGAACTCTGATGACAGACGGTCGGTGGTGTGAGCGGGGGAACCTGTCAATGACCCGTCGCTCTGGTGTTGGGTCAATACTGCGGCACATGGCGAAGGCGAGGTCCGGGTTGGTATGGGTGTCCCATCTAGCAGAGTAGAAGCTTGGGGGCTCTTTGGGGTCGAACAGGAGCTGGGCATCAGCGTTGGAGGCCCACTCGACCAGTGTCTCACCGTCCGGTGTAGTATGGGAGTATCCCCAGTCGGTGTGCTGGCAGTTGAAGTCTGCCATCGCATCTCAGCTCCTGAAGAACGGTCGCTTCCCAGATGCAGACAAGAACTCTGCCCGCTTTATAGCTCGTGAGGTAGCCTCCCTTTCTAGAGCGCCAAGTGTCAATGCTGACTTATCAGGAGACTTTGATACATCTGAATTCACCGCGGCTATTTCCAAACTCAAGAAAGGGAAGGCACCAGGCCATGATAAAGTCCACCCAGAGTTTGTGATACACCAGAGTGACACAACAGCTACCTGGCTCTGCGCGTTTCTCTCATCGTGCTTCCGGAGGGCCAAGCTCCCGAAGATCTGGCGCCGTGCTGCTGTCATAGCCCTGCTGAAACCCAACAAACCAGCGGATGATCCCAAGGCCTACAGACCCATTTCGCTGCTCTGCGTGCCATTTAAGATCCTGGAGAGGATGATCCTCAGCCGCATTGAGCCAGTAGTAGACAAGCAGTTGCCGAGGGAACAGGCTGGTTTCCGGCGGGGCCGATCAACAATGGACCAGGTCACCTTGCTTGCGCAGGATATTGAGAACAGCTTCCAGGCCAAAGAGAAAGCTGGGGTAGTCCTACTGGATCTGACCGCCGCTTATGACACTGTCTGGCACCGCGGTCTCCACCTGAAGCTGCTGAAAACCATCCCAGATCGGCAAATGGTC
The DNA here is from genome assembly GCA_029706075.1 of Aldrovandia affinis. Lineage (NCBI taxonomy): Eukaryota > Metazoa > Chordata > Actinopteri > Notacanthiformes > Halosauridae > Aldrovandia > Aldrovandia affinis. The sequence continues at coordinate 3,474,539 of JAINUG010000059.1, forward strand.
AAATTCATCATGGAGATGCTGTCGAACCGCAGCTTCATCCTCCAGACCAGCGATGGCCAGCGAAGCAGGCTCAGAAGGCTGAGGAACGGTGTTCCACAGGGGTCTGTCCTCTCACCACTGCTGTTCAATATCTACATCTACGATCTGCCGGAAACAACATCCAGAAAGTACGGCTATGCAGATGACCTGGCCATTATGCTGTGGCGACCAACGTGGGAGGCGATGGAAGAGGGCCTCAACCAGGACATGGGCATCTTGGCTGACTACCTTCGCAGGTGGCGCCTACAGCTTAGTACGGGCAAGACAGTTTCGGTCGCATACCACCTAAATAACAGGGAAGTGAAGGTGTCTGTGAACAACAAGCGCTTGGAGTTCCAGCAAGCCCCCAAGTACCTGGGAGTACGGCTGGACAGGACACTGTCCTTTAATCAACACCTTGAAGAAGTGAGGGCCAAAGTAACAACAAGGGTTTCACTTATTCGCCGCCTCGCTGGTACGACATGGGGAGCCTCAGCCAGGACACTTCAATTTCCACCCAAGCCCTGGTCTTCTCTGCAGCTGAATACTGTGCCCCAGTCTGGAGCAGAAGCTCACACACCAAGAAGGTGGACATTGCCATTAACAGCGCCCTCCGGGTCATAACTGGCTGTCTTAAGCCCACCCCTGTCTCCTACCTGCCAGTTCTCGCAGGAATTGCCCCAGCCAGCCTCCGACGAGAGGCTGCTACACTCGCACTCGCAAGGAAAGCCCAAAAACACGAATGGCACATCCTGCACAACACCACCACGACAGAGCTGCCCCCAAAAAGGCTCAGGTCCCGCCACCCCTATAATAGGGTGGCACAGGAGATGCTTAGATCCACCCCTGAGGACCTGTCTACGGGAGCATGGCTGGCGGCATCCTGGAAGCAGGGATGGGAGTCTGCTGGAACCGCACGTATCCACCACTACATCCGGGACCCTGGAGATGGCGCTGCAGGAGAAGATCTACCACGCCGTCAATGGACCCTATTGAACCGCCTGCGCACTGGGATCGGCTGTTTCAAAGCGTCCATGAGGAAGTGGGGCCTGGCGGACAGCGCAGCATGCGATTGCGGGGAGCCTGAGCAGACTGCCGACCACATAACCCACACCTGTCCCCTGTTTAGACCACCTTCAGAGGAGGGGCTCTTTCTAGTGGGTCCAGAGACGAGGACGTGGCTGAGCGACACCAAGTTGGACATCTGAAGCCGATACACGAAAGAAAAAGAAGATGAAGGTTGATCCACCAGTTTGCTCTGCCTATCAACGAATTTGGAGATTTCATTGATAATTGGTATCCTGTGTAGTGATTATTATATTAAATCAAATAAATATATTTTACATGTAGGATAAGTGAGGGGGTTTTAACACGTAATACCACTTGTTTTCAGTATTCAGAGTGCTGAACTTTAAACAAGGGCGTTTCACTGTTAAAGCTATTGGATTCAGAGAATAGACCATTTTTATTCTAACGTCACTGTTCCAACAGACCCATCTACATAGAGATTCAATGCACCCAGGATAGGAGTCTCCTTCATTCTAGTATGTAAGAGAGGGATCTGTTCGGTATCACACTGATGAGGTTCACCCTCGTCAGGGGAGGGCATCAAAGAAGCTGGATTCAAGAAGATACTTTCTTAAATGCCACAAAGGGGAGTGTGAGATGTGTCACCCAATGACTCCATCTTGAAACATGAACAGCCGAGGCTTTAGGTCCTGAGAGAATAAGCATAACATCATGTGGTACATGAATAATGACATCCATTACTCCTAAAATACCTTCACATTGCTTCAAAGCAAAGGCCACTGCCTTAACAGCATGTAGACATGCTGGCATAGCAGCAGCAACAACATCTAACCTATCTGAATAATAGGCCACAGGTCTTTGCTTGTCCCCATGATCCTGTGTTAATACGGCTGACATGTGGCCCTCATTTTCATGTACAAATAAATTGAATAAAATGTCTGAATTGGGAAGGCCTAGAGCAGGAGCTGAGCACAAAGCTGCTTTCAGTTGTGTGAATGCCTCTTATAATATTGACCCCAATCAATTCTGTCATTGGCATTCATTGATCCCTTTAGCAAATCTGTGATAGGCTGTGACAATGAACTAAAATATATGGGATATGTGCCCTGCTGTAATTGAAAAGTCCTAACACTTTTCTAACCCCCCTTACCATAGTGGGGCAAATACACTCCTGAATAGCCTTCACTTTGTCAACAGTGAGCTGATGTTTACCTTGAGAAATCTCATGGCCCAAATATTTCACAGATGTTTGTGCTTTAGAGGGATTGCATTTCAAACCAGAATCTACTAGATGCTGCAAAATGGCTTCCATATCACACCCATGAGAGTCCTCATCTGAGGATTAATAAATCAACATATTGTACAATATAATAATAATAATAATAAAGCTTTATTTATATAGCACCTTTCATACAGAGAATGCAGCTCAAAGTGCTTTAGCATTTCAACACAGTACAAAGAATAAAATGATTAAAAAAACATGATAAAATAAACAAGGAGAAAAAAAACATGATAATGAAATAGCGAAATATATAGACCACACAGTCCAAGGACACAGAAGGCAAGGGAATATATAAACCATAACCAGTAATATATAAATCACACAATCCAAGGACACAAAAGGTAAGGAAGATATAATAAAAGACGATACAATAATTTAAAAGAATAAAAGAATAAAATTGATATTAGCAGAATAAAATTAATAAAAATAAAATCTGTTAAAATGTTAAAACAAGCATGTATTTCCTATGTGTTCAACTTCCAAAACCTTCAACATTTAAAAATGTCTCCTACTTACTGCTAATTAAAAGCTAGATTAAAAAGGTATGTTTTCAGTTGTCGTTAAAAAATATCCACTGAGCCCACCTCTCTAATATTTTGTGGTATGGTATTCCACAGTTTAGGTGCATAATGTACAAAGGCAGCTTCCCCAATTTTATTTGGTGGGACTTTTGGAATGCTTAAGAGGCCTGCCATAGAGGACCTAAGGGCTCGTGAAGGGACATAACACGACAGGGAATCAGTAATATATAAAGGTGCTAGACCGTTTAAGGCTTTATATACAAGTAAAATAACTTTAAAATCAATCCTAAAAGATACAGGGAGCCAGTGCAGTGTAGCTAAAACAGGGGTAATATGTTCTCTTTTCCTTGTTTTCGTTAAAAATCTAGCTGCAGACTTCTGAATTAGCTGTAATTTTTCAATTGACTTTTTTGGAAGACCAGTAAAAAGAGCATTACAGTAATCCAGCCTACTTGAAATAAAAGCATGGATTAACTTCTCAGCATCCTGTTGAGTTAGAAACTATCGTACTTTGGCTATATTTCTTAAATGGAAGAATGATGTTTTGATCACTTTATTTATGTGGGTTTTAAAACTTATATCAGAATCTAAAATTACACCTAAACTTGTTACTTCCGTTTTATTCTGATAAGCCAAGTTTCCTAACCTATTGTAAAGTGCATCCCTTTTAGCTTTGGGGCCAACTAGGAGTATTTCTGTCTTACCTTCATTTAATAAAAAAATATATTGCTCATTCATTGATTAATTGCAGACAGACAGGTAGTCAGGGAGTATAAGGCATTAACATCGTTTGGCTCAACAGAAATGTATAATTGCGTGTCGTCAGCATAGCTATGAAAATTAACATTGTGGTCTCTGATGATATTACCTAATGGTAACATATACAATGAAAAGAGAAGAGGACCAATACAGCTTCCTTGCGCAACACCAAAAGATACGTCATATTTCTCAGACATGTGATCTCCAAGGCTAATAAAAAATTGTTTCTCTGTAATGTATGTTCGGAACCAGTTAAGAACACATTCAGAGAGGCCAACCCAGTTTTCTAGTCGATTTATTAGAATGCTGTGGTCAATTGTGTCAAATGCAGCACTCAGATCTAAGAGAATAAGCACTGAGACCTTATTTGCAGCAACACTGAGTCTAAGATCATTGACTATTTTAGTTAGAGCGGTCTCTGTACTATGATTAGATTTAAAACCTGACTGGAACTTTTCTAGAATACTGTTTTCATTTAAAAAATCGTTTAGTTGATTAAAAACTAATTTTTCTAGTATCTTGCTCATGAAGGGTAAGTTGGATATAGGCCTGTAATTACTTAGTACACTATGGCCTAAATTAGGTTTCTTCAATAGCGGTTTCACCACAGCAGTTTTAAATGCGTTTGGGAAAATCCCAGTCTCAAGGGATGTGTTAATTATTTTTAAAACAGATGTGGAAATACTATAAAAAACATTTTTTTTTAATGTAGTAGGGACGGGATCGAGACAGCAAGTTGAGGGTTTACTCTGTCTTACAATCTTACAGAGTTCTGTATCAGAGATGTTACTAAAGTTCTTCGTAATTGCTGGCTTGTTACAGGGCAAGTCATAAGGGTTTGTAGTGCTTCTGGGAATACCAGCTCGAATGGTAGTTATTTTGTTGTTAAAAAATTGTAAATTGCAAATTCATCACATTTTGAGTCAGAAGCCAAACTAAGAATGTCAGAAGTTGATGTGGGGTTTAATAGTCAGTCAATAGTTGAGAATAGTACCCTAGAGTTGCTGCCATTCTCAGCAATTATCTTTGAAAAATGGGTTCTTCTCGCAGTGGATATAGCTTTATTATAGATAGAGATGCATTCATTCAATATGCTATGGTGAATCTCTAGTTTTTCTCCAAGCCCGTTCTGCTATTCTACATAATCTCTTAAACTCACGGATAGTGCTATTTATCCATGGTGATATTTTATCAATTGACCTCTTTTTAATCTTAACTGGTGCTACGCTATCTAATGCATGAATTCGATTGCTATTTAAGGTGTCAACCATTTCATTTATCGAGCAGTGCGCATCACATGGTTCAAAGGAGTTTGCAAGTTCAGAAAAATGTTGTTCTGCTGTGGCGTCTAAGTACCGTTTTTTAACTGTAACTTCTCTTTTATTACTAGATGTATTTAGCAGGGCATCAAAGAACACACAGTAATGATCAGAAATAGCAATGTCAGACACTGAGATATTATCAATGCTTATCCCTTGCGATATTACCAGGTCAAGTATATTGCCTAGTTGATGAGTAGCTTCAGTGACATGTTGAGTTAATCCAAGGCTATCTAAGAGATTGATAAATTCCATGGCTTTCAAGTCAGTACCATTATTGATATGAATATTCATATCTCCAATAAGGATTATTCGATCATAACTAGTAAGGATAATTGACATAAACTCAGAAAATTCAGAGAGAAATATTGAAGATTGCTTAGGTGGTCTGTATAGTGTTAAAATAAGCACATCTGATTTAGCTTTAAGCAAAATAGTCAGGTATTCACCATAGAAGGAAGTTCTCAATACTCGTGCTAATGCCTGGTGAAATATGGTAGGCGAATTATGCAAACCTTCACTAAGTCTTGTCAATGTTAGTTGGCGATTGTCAAACACAAATCAAGCCAAAATTTAGAATCTGGGTGCATGGGTACAGAATGAAATCCTTGACAAATATCCAAAACACTAAACACCTCCTTTGGAATGTCAGTCAACACAGCACTAGGGTCAGCCAATAGGGGTGTTAGTCATGTTGCATGAAGCAGAGGTGAGGAACAAGGAGATGTGATTTATCTGTGTTGGATTGTTTGCTGTTTGCTGTTTGCTGTGGGCTGTTTGCTCTGTATTGCATCTTGCATTTTACTCTTGCGAAAATTAACGTAGCTATATAACGTTAACCGGTATCAACGTTATATAAATATATCACCGCATTAGTTACGAGTTACTGCTTCTAAGGTGTAATCCTTTGTTGCCTTTAAAGGACAGGGACGGGCTTTTGTTTTCTCCTTGTTAGTTTAAATTGGCACAAAAGCTAACAAGGTTTTTGTTTCACCCTCCCAGAAGCAACCTCGAATGAAAAGTAAGTTCGTCGGTTTAACCGATTGGAAAAGTTGAATTATTGCGGTAGTCTAGTATAGTTATTTATAAACTAACGTCGTTTATAAACGTAAATTGTACGTCGGAAGTTTTTAGTCGTATTTAATATCCGGGGTTTGCTGTTCAGGCGCTCAGCTGTAACGTAGATAGCTTGTATCTTTTAAGCTGTGGATTGTTGATTTTGTATTTATAGGTAGTATATTACAAAGGTTTGATTGTTAAATAGTTGGGCTTAGGTTGTAAACTAACGTTAAAATATAGTATTTATATCAGTAGCTGTGTAAGTGATATAAATAAGAGGCTCTCTAGCTACATTTAGCCTACTACTAACGTTAGAGTCTACTGCCTTCTATCCAGAGCCACCTAGCGTGTTTTTTAAGAGTGGTATTGCTGACTCCATCTAGACAGTAAAAAATCTATACTTAGGGAGAGATAGGGAGTCAGCTAGGGTCTAAAATGTGGCCTAAACTTTGTGAGGTGTGCAGGATGATCGCCCTGTTGGAAAGCGATTTTCTTGGGCTGTTCCGCCTCCGCTGCAAGCTCATTGAGCATCTTGAAGACAAGATTCTTGTTCTCGAGGGCCAATTGGCTGTATCGGCCGTATCGGCCGTACAGAGTCCACAATTGTCAGGGTTCTTAGAACCAATTAGAACGTCCGTTAGGGAGAAGGTGTGCACGCCTAGGCTGGGAGGAGGGAAGAACTTAGAGCAGGCAGGAAGTGAAAGGTGGGTTACAGTCAGAAACAAAAGTAGGAAAGGGCTTGCACACCACAAAGGGGCGGCATCTCCAGAGGTTGAGGTGTCCAACAGATTCCAGCCCTTGCAGGAATCTGTGGCCCGTGACCCTGAGAGAGGGGGATGCATGTGCCACAGGACACCCTGATGGCCACATCTCCCAGGGAAAGGGAGTTGTTAGTAGTGGGGGATTCCATAATTAGGGAGTGGACAGCACAGTCTGTTCCCAGGCCAAGGAGACTCGCACGGTGTGTTGCCTGCCTGGTGCCCAGGTTGGAGATCTCCTTGAGCGTGTGGACAAGCTCCTGGCCAAAGCAGAAGGGGATCCAGTGGTCATGGTCCACGTAGGGACCAATGACATGGGAAAGGGCAGGTTGGAGGTCCTGCAAGATAAATTTGAGGATCTAGCAGCAAAGATTAGGAGCAAAACCTCCACGGTAGTCTTCTCGGGAATTCTACCAGTACCACGTGCAAGCAGAGGAAGCTGAAGTTTATCTATAGGTTTAACACGTGGCTACAATCCTTCTGTAGGAAAGAGGGGTATAGATTTATTGAGCACTGGGACTTCTTCTGGAACAGGGTGACCTATACAAGCCCGATGGGTTACACCTGAACCGGATGGGTACCTATGCTCTGGGGCAGCGTATGCTTAGGGTAGCGCAGGATTATTTTAACTAGGGATTCGGGGGCAGGGAGGATAGAGAGCGAAATGAGTAGGGTGGTGCAGACTGCCCAGATGGAGTCTGTCAAGACTACATATAACAGGGAAAGCATGAATAAAGTCTTGAGTAAACAACATTTTAGCAAGTGTGGCTTGGGATGGAAGGGAGTGAGGGAGCGGGAGAGGAATAGTAGAAACAGTAGCAACGTACGGGTGAGCAAGGCTTTGAAGCTCATGTGTTTAAATGCGAGAAGTCTAAAAATAAATTTTTTGGAACTGGAGACTGTCATGTTAAATGGGGGTTATGACATTGTTGGGATTACAGAGACATGGCTTGGCACAGCGGATGGGGAAGAATATAATGTAGAGGGTTACAAATTGTTTAGGAAGGATAGAACTAATAAAAGAGGAGGGGGAGTGGCCCTTTATGTGAAAGACAATCTTAATGTGCAGGAAATTCCAGGTATAAACCCATTAGTTTCTTGTGAGGACATCTGGATTAGATTATTGGGAGATCGTGAGAAGGGCCTGAATATAGGAGTATGTTATAGACCTCAAGCTTCAGATAGTAACATAAATAGTACGCTCTTTGATAACATAAAACAAATCTGTGCTGAAGGAGAGACGATAATAATGGGCGACTTCAATTACCCCTCTATCAATTGGGAGATAGTGACAGGTCAGGGCAAATGTGAAGAGGAGTTTTTAGATATGGTCAATGACTGCTTTTTGGTACAGTCTGTTACTCAGCCTACAAGAGGGAAATCAATACTGGATCTGGTTTTGTGTAACAATCCTGATAGAATTTGCAGCACAGAGGTAGGAGAACCAATAGGAGCAAGTGACCACAGTGCAGTTATTTTTGATATTTTTTGGCAAGTTAAGACAGCCTCCTCTAACTCTCGAATTTTTAATTTTAGACGAGCTGACTTTAATAAAATGAGAGAGAATTTAAGTAATATAGATTGGGTTAAACTTCTAGATTGCAGAACTGTGAATGAAAAATGGACTATATTTAAAAGGGTTATTGTAGATGTACAGTGTAAATTCATCCCCAAAGTAAGGAAAAATAGGATGAAAAAACAGTCTCCACAATGGATGACTAAATCTTTACGGGTGATTTTGAGCCAAAAGAAACGACTGTATAGAGTATATAAAAAGGATAACTCAGAGAGAAACAAGTTAGATTATTGTAATATGCGGGCTAAGGCTAAAAAGGAAATAAGATCAGCTAAAAGGCGGTTTGAAATTAAAATTTCCCAAGATGCAAAAAGTAACCCTAAGAAGTTTTTTCAATATTGTAGTAGAAAAAGGAAAGTTAAAGATGAGGTTAAGTGCATTAAGAATAAGGAAGGAACTTTGGTTTATAATAATAAGGACATTGCAAACACACTAAACAGTTACTTTGTGGAGAGCTTTACTAGAGAAGAGGTTATAAATATGCCTAAATGTATAGACAAGGTACGGAATGTTCTGGAGGACTTTGAGATAAGGGATGTAGAAGTACTACAAAAACTACAAAAACTTAAGACAAATAAGGCAGCAGGCCCGGATGGCATATATCCCAGAGTACTCAAAGAACTTGGGGAAATTATATATAAACCATTGACAGATATTTTCAGTCAATCCATAATCACTGGAGAAATACCAGATGACTGGAAGCAGGGTAGTATAATTCCAATATATAAGAAGGGAGACCGTACTGACCCAGGGAACTATAGGCCTGTCAGTTTAACTTGCATCGCATGTAAAATGCTGGAATGTATTATTAGGGATAAGTTGGAATCATTCTTGAAAAATAATAGTATTTTAAGGGAGAGCCAGCATGGATTTCTCAAGGGGAGGTCATGCCTAACAAACCTCCTGGACTTTTTCGAAGAGGCTACAAAGTGTGTTGACCTGAACCAGGCTTATGATGTTATATATTTGGACTTTCAGAAAGCATTTGACAAGGTACCACATGAGAGGCTCATTGCTAAAATGAAATCAGTAGGAATTGTAGGAGTAGTTTCACAGTGGGTTAAAAATTGGCTGCAAGGGCGAATACAAAGAGTAACAGTAGGTGGGGCCGAATCTGACCTCGGTGCTGTGGGCAGTGGTGTCCCGCAGGGATCGGTGCTGGGACCTCTGCTCTTCCTTATTTACATAAATGATCTGGATATGGACATTAGTAGCAAAATAGTTAAATTTGCAGATGATACTAAACTTGGGGGTTTGGCAAACGGTTTGGAATCGACAAAAGTAATCCAAGATGATTTAAACAAAATCCAAAAATGGGCAGATACATGGCAGATGACGTTCAATATTGCTAAATGTAAAGTAATGCATGTGGGAAATAAAAACATTAGACAGGAGTATTTTATGGGAGGAGAAAAGTTAGTAGGTGTTCAATTTGAAAAGGATTTAGGAGTTGTAGTGGATCAAAGCCTATCTGCATCAAAGCAGTGTGCTACAGCAGTGAAAAAGCCAACAGGATGCTGGGATACATAGCAAAAAGTATAGAGTACAAATCAAAGGAGGTTATATTAATGTTATATAACGCCTTTGTCAGACCGCACTTAGAATACTGTGTGCAGTTCTGGGCACCGCACTACAAGAGAGATATTGAAGCTCTTGAAAAAGTCCAAAGAAGGGCAACTAAACTGATACCTGGTATGAAAGGTAAAAGTTATGATGATAGACTTAAGGCACTCAATTTATTTAAACTTAGCAAACGCAGACTTAGGGGGATTTGATTGAGGTTTTTAAATTCCTAAAAGGGATTAACAAAGTAAAATACCAAAGATTTTTTAAGATAAGTGGGGTCAGCAGAACAAGAGGTCACAGGTGGAAATTAGTTAAAGGCAAATTCCGCACAGATATTAGGAAGTTTTTCTTTACACAGAGAGTTGTCAATGCCTGGAACAGCTTGCCAGGTCAGGTAGTAGAGGCAGAAACGCTCGGGCTATTCAAGGCCAGGCTAGATGTAGTACTAGATGTTCTTTAGATTAGGACATGATGAGCCAAGATGGGCCGAACGGCCCGTTCTCATCATTATGTATTCTTATGTTCTTATGTTCTTAATCAATCAATCCATTTTGATTGGAAGAGTGGAGAGTGTCTTGGGGCTGGTTGAGGAACTCTCACTGTGGGGAGTGGCGAGTGTCTCTGTATGAATGGATAAGAGAACTTGGACTGCAAAGTTCGAGTGTCTCAGTATGCATGGGTGCAAGCAACCACCTATGCAAGGTTCCAGGGGAACTCTGGATGAAGAGGCGTGGTGTCCCGTAAGTTTTGGTTGTTTTAACTTGTTATTTTGTGAAGATTTTGTGTTTGTGTCTGTGTTTGTCTTTGTTATATGTTAACCTGCAACTCCCACTATCTCTTCCCCATGTCTGGGGGAAAAGACAGGACAAAATTCATTAAAATCCGGTCCGTAGACCGACAAACTCCACTCCGTCTCCTGGCTGCTCTGTTCCCATCCAGGGTTTGTCACGTGGCATGTGACAATTTGGTTCCGAACCCGGCAGAGCAGCACCCCTCTTGGCTGTCATGGGGATTCCCCCCACCTCGGTCGAGCGACTGAAAAGCCGCAAGATCGGGGTGGTGAAGCCGGAGGGGAAGAAGATGGAGTGGCTGGAGTCCAGTGAGGACACCGCCCTATAGCCTGGTGCAGGGGGGAGAAGGCTCTAGCCCTGAGGGCTGGTTGAAGCCAAAGGGTAGAGTGCTTCGTAACCCAGAGGCATGCAGGAGGGGGTGTCCAAGACTGAATTGGCTCGGGCCACATTCTGGCGGTGGAGGAGTGTGGAGGACGTCGGTCTCGGCCACATGGGAGTGGCATGGTTGCCTGTGTTACATGTGGTGGAGACCTTTGGAGCAGGGAGACTTTCCGGGGGCAGGTTTGGCACTCTCACAGGGTGTGAGAGTGAACTGTCGCCTGGAGGGTTGCTCCACAGGCCATAATTGGTTTAATTACACATTTTAATCTTTACATTTTGAAAGGTTTTTGTAGGCGAAAGGATGGTTCCTCAGTGTGTGACACCAACTGTCAAATATGGAGGACGAAGCATGATGGTCTGGGGCTCTTTTGCTGGATCCAGAGTTGGCGACTTGCACAGAGTGACTGTTAACCCACTGTGGCATCCCAAGGGGCAGGACAAGGAAATGGTGGAACAGAGTCAAGAAATTGGGACTAGAAACAGCTGAAGGCCATTTGGAGGCCTATTTAAACGACTCGTTCATGCCACACTGAGAAGGAGTAGGGTGGTGTGTTGGAGTAGTGGAGAGTGTTGTGGAGAGAGAGAGAGAGAGAGAGAGAGAGAGTGGATTGTATTTTGGATTGTTTATCGTGTTTTGACTTGGATTGTTTTGAGGACCCCGCTTTGTGTACCGACTACTGGACTGGATTGCGGAACTGATCTGACCTTGGATATTGGATTACGGACAACGATGACAAGTAAAGATTGTGGACTTTGTGTTTTGGATTCCACAAATACCCTGCCCTTTGTTTTGTGTTTTGTCAAAATGAGTTTAATAAATTATTGTTTTGTTTGTAATACTGCCTCCTCCGGGTTATTTAACCTGCCTACGCCCTCTGCAAGGTCCATGAGTGTCACCCAACCCCTAGGGACACCACACCATGTTAACCCATTACTTGTTCCCTTGTTCTTGTTACTTGTTCTTTTTTTATAACTCAAATTGACATTCTTTTTCAGTTTTTGGTAACCTAAACCTAAACTTTTAAGCTCTGGCTGTTTACCTTAGTACCATTTCAGGTTATTCACTGGACTTGAACTGCTTAAATTTCTGGAAAAACTGGAAAATGGGGTGTTCTAAATCTTTTTCTAAATTGTGGTTCTCTATGGCTCAGTTGGTAGAGCACAGCGTTGGCAACGCTTAGGTTGTGGGTTCAATCCCCACTGGGGCCACATATACCGAAAATGTATGCACTACTGTAAGTTGCTTTGGATAAAAGCGTCTGCTAAATGGCGTATATTAATCTTTTGAACGGTAGTGTATATATACATTTTTGTATTTGTTTACGCAAAGTGCAAACTTCATACTTGAAATTATGCTTGAAAACGTACTGCACATACAAGCATTGAATGTTGTGTTTTTGTATATACTCAGCTTTTTTGCACATACAAATTATCGTTTCAATATCGTTATCGAAGTATTTGGTCAACATATCATGGTAATTATTTTTGGCAATTAATCATTGGTAAATTTGCTGTTATCAGCTGATAAGCCGATTGCAGTCAACAAGGCAAATATCGGCCAATACCGATAGCCCACCGATATATATCAGTGCACCCCTAGTTATCACATGTGGAGGGCGACGGTCTCGGTCCACGTGGGAGTGGCATGGTTGCCTTTGTTTTACTTGTTGTGGAGGCCTTTGGAGCAGGGAGACTTTCTGGGGGCAGGTTTGGCACTCTCACAGCATGTGAGAGTGAACTGTTGCCCAGAAGGTTGCTCCAAAGGCCATAATTGAAGTTAATTATTATTTAATTGATGTTAATAGGTAAGTGATTATTCACTTACCTGTTTCTGTGTGAGAATGTGAGTGGGTGTGGTCTGTCAATTGTTGAGTGATTGATAGATGGGTGATTGCCTCACGAGTCCCACCTGAGCCAGGCAGAAAGTGAGCCTATTTAAGAGCAGGTGGGGCGAGTGGGGGATCAGTCAGTCTTGTCGTGTCATGTGTGTGTATGGAATTGACTGTCGTGTGTGCATGGAATTGACTGTCGTGTGTGCATATTGTAGAGTTAGTCTTGTGTTGTCATTGTTGTGAGTGTGCGCGTGCGCGCGTATGGTATTGTGTTTTATTGTGGATTATTGTTGGATGTTGGATGTTTGATGTTGGATATTTGATGTTGGATGTTGGATTGATCTTTGATGTTGAATATTGTTGTGGATTGTTGTGGATGGTTGTGGTTTGTTGGATGTGACTGTCGGGCATGGTGGCGCGTGTCTGTAATCCAAGCTTCTGGGAGGCGGAGTCTGTGTGGAGTATGTTGAGTTCTGTGTGTGTTTGTTGAAAGTGACTGAGTAGAGTGCTTCCTGTGTGTGTGGGGAAGAGGGAGAGGGGGCGCACTAAGAGTGTCCACCTCTCTCCCTCGGTGTGATCGTGAAAGAGAGCGAGAGGGCTCCCTGAAAGAGGGTCCGCCTCTCGCCCTCGGGGTGATTGGAGAACTCGGACTGCAAAGCTCGAGTGTCTCAGTATGCATGGGTTTGGGAAGCACTTGAAAGGTCACTGGATATGTGTGTGCCTGGGGAGGTTCCAGGGGAACTCCGGATGAAGAGGCCGTAAGTTTTGATTATTTTAGCTTGTTATTTTAGTTAGTTGTTTTTACCCAAAGAAAAATTCATTAAAATCCGGTCCGTAGACCGACAAACTCCACTCCGTCTCCAGACTGCTCTGTTCCCATCCAGGGATTGTCATGTGGCGTGTGACAGCGTGTTTTTATGTTACATTACCAAATCCATATACAGTATTATACACATTTGTTAATTTGCCTGACCAGAAATGTCACCAATACCTGATAAAACAGCCGGTTAGAGTCAATAACAAATTGACTCTATATGAAATGCATATATAACACATACTAAAGTCGATAGAATCGCCAGCTTCTGTAAGGTTAAAGTTAGACAATCTATATGTAATGTTACCAATTGTAAGACATGTTCAAGACACTAACATCAGGAACACATGACAAAACAGTGGACTGTATTCTCACTTCATACGTACACACAAATGTTAAATTGTATTATTATATTACAGGATCCATACAGTATAATACACATTTGTTCATTTCACAGTGATGTCGTCCTTATCTTTTGTCAATTGACCATTTTACATTGACTACCAGGCATCTCAAACATCAATAAAAGTTCCACCAGACGTTGAATGTTGATTGCCTCTGGGTTGGCTTCAATATACCCTCAGAGTGACATTTGTTGGAGTGACGTTGGACAAAGAACAAATACGGATCCCCAACATTTTAATCCACATGTTGCCGAAATGTAATCTAAAAAACATGGTTACACCATGACACAATAATCATTTTAAGCCAAGCGCAAATGTCAAATGTCAAAACCTTGTCTAGACCAAACGTTGATTGTTGTTTGCCATTTGGTCATGTTGCAAATATAACCTTGGACTGATGTTTAGACCAAGATGTCATAAGAAAGTCAGTTTGCAGAAAAATTGCCAACATTTTAATCCATAAGTTACCAAAAAGTCTGTCACGTATAATAGAGTCCTAGGCCTCTCGTTAGTGCTGATGTTCTCAGTAAAACAGTTGTTTTTAGTATCTCCTTATTTTTTTAATCATGCAATAACATTATAAGTAATATTTAATAATATATTATTAATAAAAAATGTCTTATCATATTGACCTATAGCAGTGCTAATACTTATATACAGGGACTTCTTATGCACACCTGTAGGGGTGTTTACCAAAATGTAACCAACATCCTATGTTTAGAAAACTTTTCCCCATCAAGAATTGAGTGTTTGGATCATGTTTATGTTTGGATCATTAAAACAGGATTGGTTTTGGGGGCGGCAGATAGCATAGCGGTCTAACTCACCGTATCTTGGCTGGTCCGATACAAGTGTGGCTGCCTATCAGGGATGTGGTTCGAAACTCGTCTCTGCCATGTCCTGGCCGTTAGTCCTGATCGGGAGCGCGAGTTTGTCGAGGAGCAGAAAAGGCGTCCGTGGTTGGGTTCCATTTCGGAGGAGGCAGATCTACCGGGCCGGAAAAATTGGCTTGTTACCCAGAGGGCGGCAGACTCGTGGGGGGAGGGTGAATTGAAATAAATAGAGGGTATAATTGGCAACCAAATTGGGAGAAAAATGGGAAAAATGTGAAACTATAAAACTGGATGGGTAGTGTTATGACCCGCAAAAACCCTACGCACTCCAATAGCTGTGTGGTGACCAAAAATAGGACGTGACAAACAAATACTCCCAGTCAAACGGATATATATAAAAATACACAAGATTTATTACAACACACAAATACTTACAGATGACAGAAAACAAAACTAAAACTAAACTAAACCCTGCACTAGAAAAACTAAACTAAACCCTGCCAAATGTACTCTCGTGCCCAAAAAAACGAATTGGGTCTTGTGCAGACTGGCTATCCCTACTCTACATTACCCTAGCTATCAAAAGTGCTCAAAAGATTATTAGGGAAAACATACAAACAAGTAAGGGTCAAATAGCATTTACAAAAAGGTTTCCCAAAGTTCAGCACAAAGTCAATAAAAAAACATGAATACATGGTAACAACAATCATAGTTCGCGCAAGAGATCAGTGCAGTAATAGAGCGATAGACATCGTTGTTGGCAGCTGCATACCATACCTGGAAACTGGGAAGGAAAATGTTAGTAACATTTTTATTTATTTTTATTTTTGAGGAGTAAGCAAGGATATTCAAAGCTCCTGCAGCAGCAACCATGGATCAACCGATTACCATCAGTTGCATGATCTGGGTCACGGCACCAATGTAATAGTTTCGAACCTAGGGATCTCGACGTGACAAGACAACGATTTTGCTCGCTGAGCTAAAGACTCAAGTCCCTACCTCCGGGAACTAATCACATTTTTATCCACGCCACTTTCTGTAGCAGACACTCACGTACCAGAGCACACCCGCTACACAAAGTCATTCAGCCCTGAGTCACCTTGGACTGACCATGATACAGTCTTTTTTGGACACACCCTGTGCCGGCCAGAAGAGGATGGGCTCCGCCCTTTTAATCTGGTTCCTCCCAAGGTTTCTCCCTATCCATTTCCTCGCCACTGTTGTCTTTAGGCTTAATTTGGAGGGGTCTAGGCCTGGGTTCCCCTTCTGTTCAGCATTTTGTGACAATTCATTTGTGAAAAGTGCTATACAAATACATTTGATTTACTGTAATACTGTACTGTACTGTAATACTGTACCTCTTGTTACAGCCATTCTCCGGCTCCCTCCTGATTACCATGGATCTGCGACACCTGCTCTGCCTGCACACCTGTCATCAATTATCATCAGCCCTGCGGTGTATATCAACCCCGGTTTCTCATCCACTCACTGTCAGATCGTTGTCTCTGCTTCAGTGGTAGCTACACGCATCAAGACCCTTCCAAACCGCGATTTTGTCCGCCGTATAATCTCTGCCCGCCTGCCTGCCTACCCGCTTCCCTGCCTGCCTGCCTGCTTACCCGCCTGTCTGCCTGCCCGCTTCCCGCCTGCCTGCCTGCCCGCTTACCTGTCCTGCTTGCCTCTCTTGTCTGCCCTCACCATCGCTTCCCTACCCAGTCTTTGTTTATAAATAAATATTTTACTTTACCGAATTATCAGTGTCTGTGTCTGCATTTGGGTCCGCTCTATGTCATCCTAACACCTCTCTCTGCCTAATAGTGCACTTACCTGGGTTTCCAGTGAGCCCTGCCCCCCACAGTGTGTAATGACTCGACCGGCAAATGGACATTTCCTCCACGCCCCAATTAGCAGGAGAAGTGAAAGGAATGCACCCAATCAATCAAGACAATGACTGGCAACTGTGAGCCCTGAAGGGTATTTAACCTCCTGGCCTGCCCTACTCTTTGCTTGAACATTCACTGCCCTTAGCCTAGTCTTACGTGTTGTGTTTGTGTTCTCGCCGTCCTGAAAATCTTGTACTCGTTTGTTTCTAGTATTTCAGTGTTTAGTATATTCCGTGTCCCGGAATACGTTTTGTATTTACAGTTTCGCTTGTTTTGTTTTCTCCTGTTCATTTGTTGTTTTGGTTTATTTGTTAGTGTTTGTTCAGTGTCAGTTCAGACACTGTATTTCCGTTTAGTACCATCTGCGTTTAAGTATTAAATTACCTTAAACACCTTTCTGCTTCCTGGGTCTCTCTCTCACCTGCATTTGGTTCCTAAACCTACAACATTCCTGACACAGCGTCTTCAGGACAGCCCACAAAAGCTGCATATATTAGCTGCTGGAAAGTGGCTGGAGCCCCATGCAAATCGAATTGTAAGGACAGAAATTGGTGTAAACCAAATGGAGTAGAGAAATTATCCTTAGATGCGGGAGACAAGGGAATCTGCCAGTAACTCTTTGTTAATCCAGTGTTCTTGCGACTTTGCAAGCAACCTAGATGCAGATGTAAGGGGCAATATAAGGACCTTATCTCCTGAGTCTAGAGCAAATGTTCTCATGAAATTTGACCGAGTAAGTGCAGTTTTGCTCGCAGGTCCAAGACATACTGTATTTCGTTTTTACTGGATTAGGACTTTCCTCCCAAAATTCCCCTGGGTAACTCTCTGAAGGCAAACAACAATGAATAACAAAAACGAGAACATCTTTCCAGAACGACTAGATATTATTACACTCACAAAATGTATGAAGAAATGTTGCTGTGTCTTGTTGGCATTTGAAACATAGCTGGGATACATTGGGAAACATTCCGTGAAGGCGGACTGGTGTATAGTAAATATAGAAATTCTGTTCATGGACATTTATTGAGGTGCATTTAAGGTAGACCCTCTCACAGATACACTATATGGCCAAAAGCAGTGGACACCTGACCATCACACCTATATTAGCTTGCTGGACATCCCATTCTAAAACCATGGGCATTAATGACAGCTGCCACTCTTCTGGGAAGGCTTTCCACAAGATTTTGGAGTGTGTCTGGGAATTTGTGCCCATTCAGCCAAAAGAGCATCTGTGAGGTCAGGCACTGATGTTGGACGAGAAGGCCTGGCTCACAATCGGCGTTCTAATTCCTCCCGAAGGTGTTCAATGGGGTTGAGGTCAGGGCTCTGTGCAGGCTAATCGAGTTCCTCCACACCAAACCCGTCTAACCATGTCTTTATGGACCTCACTTTGTGCACAGGGGCACAGTCATGCTGGAACAGCAAAGGGCCTTCTCCAAACTGTTGCCACAAAGTTGTAAGCGCCCAATTGGCTAAGATGTCTTCGTATCCTGTAGCATTAAGAATACCCTTCACTGGAACTAAGGGGCCTATCCCAAACCCTGAGAAACAGCACCATTATCCCTCCTCCACCAAACTTTACAGTAGGCACTATGCATTCCGGAAGGTAGCGTTCTCCTGGCATCCGCCAAACTCAGATTCGTCCATCAGACTGTCAGATAGTGAAGCGTGATTCATCACTCCAAAGAACACGCTTCCACTGCTCCAGAGTCCAGTTGCGGTGTGCTTTACACCACTCCAGTCGATGCTTGGCATTGCGCATGGTGATGTGAGGCTTGTGTGCAGCTGCTCGGCCATGGAAACACATTCCATGAAGCTCCCGATGCACAGTTCTTGTGCTGATGGTGCTTCCAGAGGCAGATTGGTACTCTGTAGTGAGTGATGCAGCAGATGATAGGCGATTTTTACACGCTATGCGCTTCAGCACTCGTCGCCCCCGCTCTGTGAGTTTGCGTGGTTTACCACTTTGTGGCCGAGCTGTTGTTGCTCCTAGGCGCTTCCACTTCACAATAATAGCACTTACAGTTGACCGGGGCACATCTAGTAGGGCAGAAAGTCACGAACTGACTTGTGGCAAAGGTGGCATCCTATGACAGTGCCGCGTTTAAAGTGACTGAGCTCTTTACAAACCATTTTGAATTCTAAATGTTTGTCTGTGGAGATTGCATGGCTATGTGCTGGATTTTATGCACCTGTTGGCAATGGGTGTGGCTGAAACACCTGAACTCAATAATTAGTAGGGGTGTCCACTGACTTTTGGCCATATAGTGTAGATGTCCAAACCTCGTCACTGAATGGTTCCCCAAGATCCTCTTCCCACACATGTCACAAAGCATCATAACAGGAAATGGCAGTGTTTGACAGAATACAATAAATATCAGAAATCCGGCCTCTATGTGCAGTGGGGGTAATAAATAATTTTTCAATCTCTGTAAACTGAGAATGTAGTTTGCCCTCTTTCTTTTGACACTCAATGAAATGCCTTACTTGGAGATACTTGATGAAGTCCCTGTTGGGCAAATTTAAATCATCTTTATTCTGTTGAAATGATTTCAGTGTGTCCTCCAGAAATAGATGTGTTAGGTCAATAGCTCCTTTCTTCATCCAATCCACAAGACCAATACTCCTCATTTGAGGTGGGAAGTCTGGGTTAAAAGCAATGGGAGATTGGAGGGAAATGTTATCAGGGATCTTCAAGTATCTCTTTACATCTTTCCAACCCAACAATGTGTTGTATATTACAAAATAATCTGTTAATGCCTGAACGCCTTCATTGCTGTTAACAAATGATTCTATCTTAACCCAAAGTATGTAGGAACCATAATCATTCAAGGGTGACAATCCCTCCCAGTTCAAACAAATTTGGCTAATCTAATTATAGATTCAAATAAAGTTTTGTTTTTTGAAAGAATGATTGGGATAACTCCTGGAAAAGATAGCTTCTCTGAATTCCTTGTGTTGATCTCCTTGCAGCTTTTTTCAAATAAAGTTTTCTCCTTCTCTGAAATCTCCTTGTGAAAGTGACAAGTTGCAATATAATCCATCCTGCTCCTTCGGCTTTGCCGTGAATGGCCAATTTAACATGTTGTGCAGTTGCTGGGCATGCCCGCTGGATGTCTTTCCCACAGTGGGTCACTTTTGTGGTTCTCCCTGTCTGGGATGGAATGGGGGAGTGGCCACCACTTGCTAAGGAGCTGAGGCTCGCCGCTTTCAGACCGGTTTGAACTAGGATGGCGCTTGGCGGGCTTGGGCGTGAAATCGTTCTGGTAGGAGGTGATGGTCAGGTGATGGCCATTTGATCAAGCTAGATGATCGGGAGGTGCCTCTTGGGTGTAATTGGTTTGCGTAACAAACTCGATGGCCTTTTACTCTGGGGGCTTGAGTGAGCATGCGGGCAGGACTGACCAGGCCCTGTACTTGTCCTGGTGTTCCGAGAATTCCCTAAAGGGCACTGCGCCGGTCCCCACTGTGATTTGGTGCCGAGTTAATTTGGCCTCCCCCTTCACACCCTTGTAGACATCAGCGTAATTGGTTAAAAGGTCAATGTTATCTTTGGGATGAATACAATCTACAGGCCTGCACTGCCACACGGATAGCATCAGCCACACCTTGTAAATATCCTGGCATTCACTGATGTTTTTCTCCCTGGCGAGGGATGACCTTTGCTATTAATGTAAAGTTTTTCTTTATCATACAATTTTTATATATTTTAATATATATTTGCTATCTCTGGGCCATATCTTCATTGGTTAAATAAAACTTAAATAAATAAAAGTTTTCAGTCCAAGAAGAATTTGCACATCACTTCATGCACATCAGCCAGCCTGCGACAAGATGACATTGCGCAAGTGGTAAAGGCATGTGTTCTAAGTGCAGGCTGCCCACTGGAGCCTGGGTTTGATCCCCGAGTGCGCCAGCCAGGCTCTGGCTCAGAGTCCCGTTCGGGGGTGGTGATTGGCTGTCCGCTTTGGAGGGGCAGAATCACGGAATCACACCTTGGCGAGTTCCGACTTGAAGGAGGCGGTTTGTCGCGCCGGTCCCAGTTTTTCAGCTTCGACCGCACATCTGTGGTTGGGTGCAGTTTGCACTGTACAGACCATTCCTTCACACAGCGTTTAACTCTCTGTAAGGTTTGGACCATCTGATACAGCGCTGAAAGTACTTAACCCCCCTTGTGCAGTTCTCACATTCTGTTGCCTCAGAGCTAGTAAAAATTAGGCTTTTAAATCTAAATTCATATTTCTGTTCTACTCTACACTTTTATAGTAAAAAAAACAAATGATAGTAAATAAAAAATAAACCGATAAAAGATAGATGTCTTGATTGCACAGGTATTCAACCCTGTTTTTATGGCTACCCCCAAATGAGTTCCAGTGCAGAAAATGCCCTAAAAGTCACACACTTAGCTGAATGGGCACTTTCTGTCCAACAATTGTGCAGACCAGGGTTGTCTGTGCTCAGGTTTCAGTTCAGGGATTACACAATGTAATTTTTAATTGTTTTTCCCAATCTTGTGGATGTTGCTTGCTACATCATGGGAAAGATTGAGGCATCTGGCCATATGCTTGAATACAAGACAATGCCATTGAAATGCCTTCATCGAGTATTTGCCATTAAGAAGGAAACTGTGAGATTACTTTTGTGTCTTTGGTCAATTGGAAGCTCCAGCAACAAAAGCATAACATGCTACACGTTACCCGAGAAAATTTGGGAATGTTTTCACATTGGAATTAGACATATCCAACAGACACGTCAGTTTCTTCCAAAACTTCCAGGGCACTCGCTTTCCTTAAGTTTAATTAACCAGACCACTGTAGTAAAATGCCTTTTTGTTGTATGGGAATATATACAAGTGTCATCTCAACTTAAAAGTTATATTTTCTGTTTGATAACTCAATATCTTACATTTTACTTTGTGTGTCCCCTTTTCAACTTCTATTAATTCATTATCTAGGGAGTAACTTACTTTCTCAAGTTGACTGAGTAGGTTATTTGTTTGAATTGATTCACACAACATAGTGCCATGTGAAGACCTATTCTATGAATCAATATGCATGATTTTAACAATGAAAATGAAAATCAGAGGCGCAAACATCCCTGTTGAATACAAAAATAATAGTAATTAAGAAATAAATGGCACTTTATGAAAATCACTATTACGCTCACAAGGTGACAATAATCAGTGTTTCTGGTGCAAAGACATTCAAGAATGCTCCGATTGATGATAAAGGTCAGTGAAATGTAACTTTTGAAATTAGCTAAAGCTAGTTAGCTACCTAGTTTCATTTAATGTTGCTAGAAATATCTTGATGTTTGTGCCTTTCTAAATAATGTCCAATCAATTGAATTTGCCACAGGTGAACTATAATCAAATTCTAGAGACATCTCAAGGATTATCAAAGGAAACAGGATGCATCTGAGCTAAATTTTGAGTGTCATAGCAAAGGGTCCAAATACTTAGGCAAATTAGATATTTGTTTAATATTTTTTATAAATATGCAACAATTTCTAAAAACGGCGGCACGGTGGTGCAGTGGATAGCACTGTCGCCTCACAGCAAGAAGGTCTCGGGTTCGAATCCAGGCCGGGGGCCTTTCTGTGTGGAGTTTGCATGTTCTCCCGTGTCCGCGTGGGTTTCCTCCGGGTACCCCGGTTTCTTCCCACAGTCCAAAGACATGCACATTAGGCTAATTGGAGAGTCTAAATTGCCCGTAGGTATGAGTGTGTGAGTGAATGGTGTATGTAGTGCCCTGCGATGGATTGGCGACCTGTCCAGGGTGTATTCCTGCCTCTCGCCCCAATGCATGCTGGGATAGGCTCCAGCCCCCCCGCGACCCTAACTAGGAATAAGCGGCTGAAGATGAGATGAGATGAGAGAATTTCTAAAAACGTATTTTTGTTTTTCCCCCAGGAGAATCCCTCTGGCATAGCCAAGATGATGATCGAAGTATGTATTGCAGTTATTATTATTTTTTTTTGTAACGTTTTTTCTCCCAATTTGGTTGCCAATTATACGCTCTATTTATCTCAGTTCACCCTCCCCCTCGCGTCCGCCGCGAGACACTATTTCTGGGCCAATTTTTATCGGCCTCTTCCGAGATGGAAATCTATCACGGATGCCCTTTTCCTGCTCCTCGACGAACTCGTGCCGGCTCACCCTCCCCCCTCCCCCGGAGGCGGACAGCCAAACGCCGCCTCCAATCAGAGCTGACGACCAGGGCCGGTCTGGTAGAGACGCGGGTTTCGAACGCAAACCACACCGGACCAGCCAAAGTGTGGTGCGTTAGACCACTACGCTATCTGCCAGCCCCCTTATTGCAGTTATTTTTGATATTTTTGGGCAAGTTAAGACAGCCTCCTCTAACTCTAGAATTTTTTATTTCAGACGAGCTGACGTTAATAAAATGAGAGAGAATTTAAGTAATATAGATTGGGTAAAACTTCTAGATTGCAGAACTGTGAATGAAAAATGGACTACATTTAAAAGGGCTATTGTACAGTATAAACACAATGATTATTTATTAAACTATTCTTGACAAACACAAAACAAAGGGTGGGGTCTTCGGGAATACAAACACAAAGTCTGCAATCCTTAGCTCGTTGTCAATGTCCGTAATCCCATTCCAAAATCCAGTTCCGTTCCGCAATCTAGTCCGTAGTCGATATCCAAAGGTGGTCCTCAAACAATCCGGTCAAAACACGAACAATCCAAAAACACTTTTCCACTCTCTTTCTAACTCCCGGCTGGTCAACTGACATCACAGTCCTTTCTCTCCACATTCAAACTCTTTCCTACTCCTCTCACTGTAACATAAGAACATAAGAATACATAATGATGAGAACGGGTCATTGGGCCCATCTAGGCTCATCATGTCCTAATCTAAAGAGTATCTAGTACTACATCTAGCCTGGACTTGAATAGCCCAAGCGTTTCTGCCTCTACTACCCGACCTGGCAAGCTGTTCTAGGCATTGACAACTCTCTGTGTAAAGAAAAACGTCCTAATATCTGTGTGGAATTTGCCTTTAACTGGGCAACGTTTGCCTTTAACGTGGCTCTGTGTGGCTCAGTTGGTAGAGCACAGCGTTGGCAATGCTTAGGTTGTGGGTTCAATTCCCACTGGGATCACATATACTGAAAAATATATGCATTCACTACTGTAAGTCGCTTTGGATAAAGGCTTCTGCTAAATGGCAAATATTATTATTATTATTAAATATTATTAACTAATTTCCACTTCCTCTTGTTCTGCTGACCCCACTTATCTTTACAAATCTTTGGTATTTTACTTTGTTAATCCGTTTTAGGAATTTAAAAACCTCAATCAAATCCCCCCTAAGTCTCCGTTTGCTAAGTTTAAATAGATTGAGTGCCTTAAGTCTATCATCATAACTTTTACCTTTCATACCAGGTATCAGTTTAGTTGCCCTTCTTTTGACTTTTTCAAGAGCTTCTATATCTTTCTTGTAGTGCGGTGCCCAGAACTGCACACAGTATTCTAAGTGGGGTCTGACAAAGGCATTATATAACATTAATATAACCTCCTTTGATTTATACTCAATACATTTTGCTATGTATCCCAGCATCCTGTTGGCTTTTTTCACTGCTATAGCACACTGCTTTGATGCAGATAGGCTTTGATCAACTACAATTCCTAAGTCCTTTTCAAATTGAACACCTACTAACTTTTCTCCTCCCATAAAATACTCCTGTCTAATGTTTTTATTTCCCACATGCATAACTTTACATTTAGCAATATTGAATGTCATCTGCCATGTATCTGCCCATTTTTGGATTTAGTTTACATTGTTAGGTTCACGAAATTCAGAAGACCTTCAAAGTGAATAGAGAACACTTGCACCAAATGAGAAAACAGAACATACAACCAATTTTCAACAGAGTTTATTCAACCAAATGCATTTGGGGTTCACCGCCTCCCTGCCAGGCAAATGAACAAATCATTTCCGGAGAGAACACTTCTTTATACACAATAATTAGTTTATCCTTGCTTTAGCCTCGCCCACACACCAGTATTTTTCCATCTCTGGGAGAACCTCATATCTTTTGGCAAGGCACACTGCTCTGACCTCGACTGTGGCGGTTTTAGCTAGCTCTCTGCAAAAACAGTCCTAAGAAACACACAGCTTGCTGCCTATCTCTTTTGGCATAGCGCCACACCTTGTGCCAGCGTGAGAAGAGGTTCAAAAACTATTTTGAACAGAAACAGAATTTCTCTATCAATCCCTCCTTTTTATGATTTTATCCCATATAGTCATAAAACATTTAGAATCTCTTCTAACATCTATCCCCAGCCATTCTATAGTATAGTGTTTAAGCTGGAGATCACCGCTGCCACCATTTCACATTTAGAAAGAGCATAGCAAGTTTATTTCAATGCAGAAAATTAAACATCTTTAAACAAGTTTTGCAAGGCCATGGCAGTATCGTCTTAGTCTGGAGGATCAATTATCTCTTCATTCCCAGAGTCAGCTCCTCCAGGGACAAAGCCTGATACGCCGGGGTACTTTGCATCATTTGGGTGATCATCCGCTGGATCATTGGGACACCGCAACAACTGCAAAACATTAGTAACAACAAGACTCCCAGAATCGCCACTGCCAATGAGGTGAGGGACTGTTTCCAACCCCCACCCATTATCCAGGACCACCAGTCATCAGGTCTTTTTGTTGGGCCAGGGCTAATTTCTTAAGACCTTCCATAGCTTGATCTATGGTTTTACCATCCGCATCGTTATCAGGTATGTAGGTACAACACGCAGTTCCAATTATGTGGCATACTCCTCCCTTGGAGGCAGTCATGAGGTCCAGGACCATACGATTTTGAATTGTCATTAATCTAAGTGCAGTTAACTCGTTTTTTTTCTTCCTTTTATTCAGTGTGAAATTGATCAATGCACTCAGGCGGTAGTTTATTGTCTCTACCCTTAACATTAATTTTCCCACCCCCATTTGGGGAAAAATACTAAGAACCACTTTGTTCCCTGCACTCCAAAGTTTGTGATCTTCTGGAACATTACTTCCCCATATTGCATCATGCTTATCCATGAAAGGATCTTTTTGCACGACCCTGTGTTTCAGCGCTTATTACCCATGTATGGTCATTTAGTATCACATATGCACAAGTTCCATGCCACTTCTTAGGCAGAGCTATGTACACATTGTGTTCGCAAAGCCAGTACCACCCATCCACTGCCCTAGTGCCGTTTTCTATAGGTGCTAACATGGAACACCTTGTCTCCTTTAAGGGCGTTCCAGTGATTCTATTCTTACAGTAGGAGTACACTGTCCCATCGCATTGGGATGTCTCCCCCACCGGGACTGTTCCCTTCCCTCGTACACATTTTATAAAGGTCTTATGCGAGGTATATGGTACTACCATAATGGGCGTAATCAAATGTTGTCATGAGGTTTGTAATAAACCTTGTCAATCAGTGCAATTTATTCCCGTCAGTATATTCGTAGCAGTTCACTTTGGTTGTAATTTTGTGGGTTGGGTCAAAGTATTTAAGTGTTCCTGTATGAGTTGAGAGTTACACATGTTATAGTCCAGGACACATTTATTCCAATTCCCGGGGGTTGGTCCACAGTCACCCTTGGTGCTACGGATGATGCCAGTAGATAACATAACATAACATAACATAAGGGAAAGACGAGAACAGGCCATTCAGCCCAACACTGCTCGTCCATTCCTACCACTAATCTGCTCACACTGCTTAGTTTACCCAAACGCTAGAGTGTAGATGTGTGCATACGTAACAGTTGGTCTTGTTTACGCTCTGTGCTGTGCTTTTACAAATCTCTTCCCTCTTATACCGTGATTATCATCAATATGGTCAAAGACCCCACTGCCCGCCACTGGAGGTTCGCCATAGCTGTGTCTAAATCCCAGTAAGAGGGTTGTTTGCTTCACCGGTTTTGAGACAGGTGTGTTCTATATTTCACACCTCCCTTTGTAGCCGGATTTCTCCCTTCTGAGCACAACTCTTTTAGGTACCTACTCACCCTTTGTCACCTTTTTACAGTGGGACAGATGCACCCAGGTGGATCGCTCGGCAATCTTTACTGCTGTTGGAGTTGTTAGTAGCACCTGATACGGCCCTTTCCACTTTGGTTGATGCCACGCCTTGTGCCTTGGATCTTTAATCAGTACCCAGTCCCCAACCTGCAGCTTTTCTTTTGGTATTCCTGCTGTAAGTGTAGTGTGGGTCGAGGATGGAAGAGCCACTTGCAGATGTCACGAATATCTAAAAGCTAACTACAAGTAGTCAGCCACTAAGTCTGCGAACAGATAAGGGAGCAGGGGGAAAAATGGATGGACAAAGAAAAAGAAACTCTGGGCATAAAGTCCACGGAAAATAATAACAACCCAAAGGTTGTGGACTCTTCAACGAAGAGGTAAGAAACTAAAATGATTTTAGAGACTTTAGCTCTGGGAGTTTTTTAACCCAAAAACAAAAGAATGAATCTCGAAAAGGAAATGCCACCGGAGTGACGAGCAATAACCAAAGCTAGAAAGGAAATAATCCTCCTAGAACGGCAACCACAGAGTGGCAACGCTAAACCTTTTAAAAGAGATCCTAAATAGTACCTTCTCTCTTTAACTGAGAGACCACCAAGTGGGAAAACTAATACCTTAGTTCTAGTACCGGCTAGAGCGTAACAATGTTTTACACAGAAGCATTTGTGATATGAAAACGCAGCCTTTAAATAGTAGGCGAAATAAACACTGATAATCCACAGCTGGCCATGACCGGGAAAATCCCGACAAAAGACCATATAAGGAAATGACAATGACAATGATTCCTCATAAAAAACAAAGGAACCGACCATCACATGGTCAAGCGCCCTCCAGCGGCTGAACAAGGTAAAACCATGACAGGACCCCCCCCTTAAGGAGCGGCCCCAGCCGATCCCCCAGAACCATGCCGATGGAAATCGCGAATAAGATCGGGGTCCAGAATATTCCTGGACGGAACCCAGCAGCGCTCTCAGGGCCATAGCCCTCCCAGTCTACTAAGTATTGAACGCCCTGCCCACACGCCTACTAGAAATAATGCGACGCACCGTGTAAACCGGCTGGCCATCAATAAGTCGAGGTGGAGGCGGTGGTACATCAACCGAGCCAAAGGGCTAGTAACAACCGGCTTAATGCGGAGACGTGAAATGTGGGTGAAACCTCATGGATCGGGAAGTTGAAGGCGGAACGGTGACAGGATTGATTTTACGATAATCTTGAAAGGCCCCACAAAACGAGGAGCAAGCTTACGCGATTCAACCCGCAACGGTAAATCGCGAGTGAGAGCCACACCCGTTGCCCTACACGGTATGACGGCGCCGACGACGACGCCTGTCAGCGATAACCTTCTGGCGGGCAGAAGCCCGCAGGAGCGACTCGCGCACCTTTCTCCATGTAACCCGACACCGCCGGACAAATGACGCAGCAGACGGCACTCCCACGTCTTTCTCTAGTTCAGGGAACAGAGGTGGTTGGAAACTGAACTGTGCCTCAAAAGGAGAGAGACCAGTGGACGATTATTACGCAGGTGTTATGCGCGTATTCAGCCTAGGCGAGATGTCGACTCCAAGAGGTAGGATTGGATGAAGCCAAACAGCGAAGCGTTCCTTCCATAGATTGGTTAGTCCGCTCTGTCTGCCCATTGGACTCAGGATGAAATCCCGAAGACAGACTTACGGACGCCCCCAAAAGGGAACAGAAAGCTCGCCAAAATCGGGCCGCAAACTGGGGTCCGCGATCAGACACCACGTCCAGGGGAAGACCATGGATACGGAACACATGATCAACCACCAACCGAGAGGTTTCGAGAGCGGACGGCAACTTAGGCAGAGGGATAAAATGAGCCGCCTTGGAGAACCTATCCACTACCACCAGGATAACCGTGTGACCTTCAGATGCCGGCAGACCGGTCACAAAATCCATGGCGATGTGACTCCAAGGACGACTAGGGATGGGCAGTGACCGAAGAAGACCAGATGGTGGAAGCCGAGACCCTTTATTCCGAGCACATATGGAACAGGCCGAAACACATTCACGCACATCACTCTCCATTTTAGGCCACCAGAACCTTCTGGCTAAGAATTCATGAGTCCTGTGAATACCTGGATGACCCGTCAACCGGGAAAAATGACCCCATTGCAAGACCTGAGCTCGCACTTTGGATGGTACAAAAAGGCGATCCGGAGGACCACCACCCGGATCCGGTTCCAGACTTTGTGCCTTACGCACCACGGATTCAATACTCCAAGAAACTGGAGCCAGAATCTGAGCGGCGGGAACAATGGGCTCAGGAGAGTGATTCACCTCTGAACCGTCAAATAACCGAGAGAGTGCATCTGGTTTGGTGTTTTTAGAACCAGGGCGGTATGTCAGAATAAAATTTAAGCGCGTAAAGAAAAGCGACCATCGGGCCTGCCGTGAATTACGACGCTTGGTGTCCTGAATGTACTCAAGGTTTTTATGATCGGTCCAGACCGTGAACGGATGTTCAGCCCCCTCTAACCAATGACGCCACTCGTCGAGCGCCAGTTTTACTGCTAACAACTCTCTGTCCCCGACGTCATAATTTCTCTCCACAGGGAAAGTCCCTGGGAGAAATAAGCACAGGGGTGGATCTTCTGATCCAGAGGAGAGCGTTGAGACAGTATCGCCCCCTACTCCAAGCTCTGAGGCGTCGACCTCTACCACAAAGGGAGAGATGGATTAGGGGTGATGAGAATGGGTTCGAGGTGAACCTCCTTTTTAACTCTAAAAATGCTGCCTCAGCTTTTGATGTCCATAAAAACCGCGAGGGAGCAGATTTTTAGTAAGAGCCGAAATAGGAGCAACCACGGAGCTAAAATTGCGAATGAAACGCCGGTAAAATTAGCGAACCCCAAGAATCGTTGGACCTGCTTCACCGATTCAGGGGTGGACCAATCCCGACCGCTGACACCTTCCTGGGATCCATTTGGATACTCCCTCCGCCACAATAAAACCCAGAAATGAAACGGAACTGGAGTGGAAAACGCATTTCTCGGCTTTGACGAACAGCCGCGCCTAAAGAGACACTCTAACACTCGTCTAACGTGTTCTTTGTGTTCAGAGAGATTTTTGAAAAATGTGAATGTCGTCTAAATAGACGAAAACAAATCTCTCCAACATTTCTCTGAGCACGCGTTCACAAAGCCTGAAACACTGAGGGGGCGCTAGTGAGTCCAAAAGGCATGACCAGGTACTCATAGTGGCCGCTGTGAGTGTTAAAAGTGGTCTTCCACTCATCCCCTCACGAATCCGCACCAAGTTGTAAGCATTGCGCAGTCAAGCTTGGAAAACACAGATGCTCCTTGGAGACGTTCAAAAGCGGAATTCATGAGGGGAAGCGGTACCGGTTCTTGACCGTGATATTATTAAGACCTCAATAATCAATACATGGCCTTAATCCCCATCTTTCTTCCCTACAAAGAAAAACCCGCACCTGCAGGTGACGAGATGGTCTAATAAAGCCATTTTGTAAAGATTCCTTGATGTACTCTCTCATGGCAGTGCTCTCAGGAACCGAGAGAGAATACAGAGAACCGCGGGGAGGAATAGTACCCGGCTGTAGTTCGATAGCGCAATCATATGTTCTATGCGGAGGTAAAAGTGGTGGCCCTTTGTTTACTAAAACCTCACTGAGATTAGCATAAACATTAGGCACGCCACTAGGTAAAGGAAATACCTCCGCACTAAGGAGTTCCAAACTGTCTGATTGCGAACTAAAACTGGAGCAGTCATCAACCGGTTCTCTCCAGTCGGTCAGCGAATGCCAGTCTAAACTCCCCTCTCTCTCCTCTGACATAACGGAGGGCGTGTCTCCGTCCACCGAATCCCTCTCTGTCTCATCCTCAGCTATTTGGAAGGGCGTGTCTCCGTCCACCGAATCCCTCTCTGTCTCATCCTCAGCTATTTGGGAGGGTGTGTCCTGATCCACGGAGCATGTGTCAGATTCGTCCGCGACCGAACTAACCTCGCTCTTAATAGTCTGATAACAAGGGGAAAAGACCTGTTGACAATGATGAGCACACTGGGAACCCCACTGAATTATGACCTCATTCTGATCACCCCAGTTAATGTGTGGTTTATGTTTGCTAAGCCAAGAATGACCTAATACCAGGGGATAGGTTGGCGAGTCGACTAAAAAGAATTTAATGTGTTCTGTGTGATTTTTAAAGAGCACACGCATACACACATTTTCAGTCCTGTCGTGAATACAAGTTTCAAGTTTCAAGTTTTTATTGATCACGTACACATGCGTACATGGCAGTGAGATTTGTTGTTCCCATGGATCTCTCTTCACAACACAACACAACAGTACACAATAGAATACAGTAATAAATTGTAAAAAAAAAATTGTAAGATAGTAAAATATAATATATACAATATACAAATAATATAATATAATATAATATATAATATAATAATAATAATAATATAATATATATAATATAATAAGTAAGATAGATGTACAATATTGCACATCACTGGATGGCAGTATAAAGTGATGAGTGCTAAAGTGATAAGTGACACAGTGATACAGTGGGGTGTGGAGGTAGGAGGGGAGGGGACAGTTCAGTTGTTGGTGGGGCTGGGCAGTGGTTAGGGTCTCAGCTCAGCATGCGGATAGCTTGGGAGTAGAAGCTGTCCTTGAGGCGGTTGGTCTTCGCTGCTATGCTGACATAGCCAGGCTTCCTCTTGGACAGCTTCTTGATAAACAGGCCATGGCTAGGGTGACTGGGGTCGGCGATGATCTTGTTGGCCTTCGTCTTGCACCTCACCGTATACAGGTCTCTCAGGTTAGGCAGTGCACCGCCTGTGACCCGCTGGGCTGACCGCACCACCTCTGCAGCCTCTGCCGGTCACGTTCGGTGCAGTTGCCGTACCAGGCGGTGATGCAGCCGGTCAGGACACTTTCCGTGGTGCACCTGTAGAAGTTCCTGAGGATTGGTGGGGGCAGGCCAAACTTCCTCCAGCCGTCTGAGGTGGAAAAGACGCTGCTGGGATTTCTTCACCAGCGTGTCCACGTGCCGAGACCACTTCAGATCCTCTGAGATATGGACTCCGAGGAATCTGGAAGCTGCTGACCCGTTCAACAGCGGCCCCGTTGATGGTAATGGGCACGTGCACACCCCTTTTCCTGAAATCCAGGATCAGCTCCTTTGTTTTCTCAATGTTGAGCTCAAGGTTGTTCCCTTGGCACCACCTTGAGAGCGCCATCACCTCGTCTGCATAGGCCGCGGTGTCATCGTTTGGTAATCAGGCCCAACACCGTTGTGTCATCTGCAAACTTAATGATAGCGTTGGAGCTGTGCTTGGCTGTGCAGTCGCTGGTGTAGATGGAGTATAGGGAGCGGCTGAGCACGCATCCTTGCGGGGCGCCCGTGTTGAGGGTCAGGTAAGATGAGGTGTAAGTGCCCACCCTTACTGCCTGGGGTCTGCCTGTCAAAAAGTTCAGGATCCAGCTGCAGAGTGGGATTCACACCCAGGGCCGCCAGCTTGGGGATGAGAATGGAGGCACTATGGTATTGAATGCTGAACTATAGTCAATAAACAGCATTCTCACATAGTTGCCTTTCTTGGCATCCAAGTGGGAAAGTGCCTTGTGCAATGTGATGGCAATTGCGTCATCTGTGGACCTGTTGCTGCGATATGCGAATTGCAGGGGATCCTGTGTGGCTGGTAGCATGGAGCAGATGTGTTCCTTGATGACCCGCTCGAAGCACTTCATGACGATGGGTGTTAGTGCTACGGGTCTGTAATCATTGAGACATGTGATTTTGGCTTTTTGGGGACGGGGATGATGGTGGAAGTCTTCAGGCATGTTGGGACGGTAGCCTGGGTTAAGGAGAGGTTAAAGATGTCTGTTAGCACAGGGGCTAGCTGAGATGTGCATGCCTTGAGGACACGCCCTGGTAGCCCATCTGGCCCCGTTGCCTTCCTTGTGTCAGTCCGCCGCAGGATCTTTGACACCTCACCTGTGTTCAGCCTTAATGCGTCTGCAGTGGGGCTTAGAACATTGGGAGACGGGGTTGGAGCCTCTGGGGCTGCAGAGGTAGGTGTGTTTACCTCAAACCGGCTATAGAAGATGTTGAGCTGGTCAGGGAGGGAGGAGTTGTTGTTTGCCTCACATCTTATTTTCCCTTTGTAGTTCGTAATTGTCTGTAGCCCTTGCCACAAGCTCCTGGGGTTGGACTCACGGAACTGGGCCTCCAGCTTGTCCCTGTATTGTCTCTTCCCGCCTTGATGGCTTTGCGGACTGCATATTTGGTTTTCTTGATTTCTGTGGGGTCTTTGGATTTGCATGCTGTGTGTCGTTCTTTTAATGCTGCTTTGACTGCACTGTTCCTGACCCATGGGCTGTTATTTGGGTAGGAACAGACAGACTTGGTTGGCACAGCATTGTCCATGCAGAACTTGATGTAGCCCAGTACAGCCGAGGTATATTCCTCCACGTTGTTGTTGGCTGCAGTTCTGAACATGTCCCAGTCAGTGTCCTCCAGCCCATCCCTAAGTCTGTCCTCTGCTTCCTCTGACCAGCATTGGACATTCCTTGAAATGGGAGCCTGCCTCTTTAAGAGAGGGCAGTACTTTGGCAGTAGCAAGATGACACTGTGGTCGGATTTTCCCAGTGGTGGGCGGGAAACGCCTTGTAGGCGTTCTTTTGTGTGGAATAACAATGATCTAAGATGGCGTCTCCCCTGGTGTTACACTGTACATGTTGGTAAAATGTTGGGAGAACACTCCTCAGATTCGCTCTGTTAAAGTCCCCAATTACAATGACAGCAGCGTCCGGGTGTTTGGATTGAGTTGCAGAGATCGCTTTGTGTAGCGCCTCCATAGCCAGCGTAATGTCGGCGCTCGGCGGGACATACACCACGATCAGAACAACTGCGTGAAATTCCCTCGGGAGAGGTAGTGTGGTCGGCACTGCAGAATCATGAACTCCAAGTCCGGTGAACACAGAGTTGTCTTAATGGAGACATTACTTACGTTGCACCAGGACGAGTTGATCATAACACACACACCGCCGCCTTTCGTTTTCCCACTGTCCGATGTTCTATCGGAGCGGAAGGAGAGAAGTCTTTTAATCCGATAGCTGTGTCTGGGATGTTTTCGTTCAACCAGCTTTCCGTAAAACACAAAACGTTGCAGTCTCGTGTCTCCCGTTGGAACTCGATCCTCGCCCGCATATCATCCAGCTTGTTAGCCAAAGACTGTGCATTGCTCAAGAATATACTCGGCATTGCAGTTCGGTAGGGACGGTTTCGATTCCGCATCTGAATGCCGGCTCTTTTACCGCGTCGCGTCTTGTAGTGTTGTTTGATACACAAAGAGATACTGCTAGGTGGGCTGAATTGGATAGTCAAACTCTTATTTCCGATGTCCAATAAAGTTTGCCGGTCGTAGGTTATGGTAGTAGGTCTGATACCCATACTGGTTGAAAAATAAATAATTAAATCACGAAGTTAAACACGAAAATTACTAAAAACTAATCTAAAGAGCGAGAGAGAGTCGGGAGGCGTGCAGCTGCGTTGAGCGCTTCCGGTCGAGAATACTACCAGAACCCAGCGGTCGACCATCGAGTGCCGTAATAAAGCGGGCTGAGAAAGAGCGCGCACAGGTATCTGTGCGTCCAAAGCCCACTTGGCATCCATAAAACAGTCTACCGCCCCTGAATCTAAAAAGGCGTCAATCTTAACAGATTGTTCGTGCCAACTTAATTCAATGGGTAAAAAGGTTCGAAAGGATGTAGTCAAATGTCTCGCCAGTGCCTTTCGATCCACTAGTGAGACTGACCTTTTCCCTTAAGTTTAGGACAGTTAATCGTATTGTGACCCTTCTGCCTGCAGTAGCGACAGTATTCTGGACGAGAGTCAACCCTTTTTGTATTCTTAATGGATGAACTACCCAGTTGCATGGGTTCCTCCTCCCTTCCCTAGAACCTGACGCCTTCAGGGACTCCCGTGAGACGGGAAACCAAACGCGCCCAGGCGTAGTTTTATTCCGGTTGTCCCGTCTCTCTCTCTCACGCTCTCTGATCCGATTGTCAATGCGTATGGCGGTAGAAACCAAGGTTTCGACAACACGTCTTTAACTGACTCAGATAGGGCGTTCGTGAATAGCGTACTGAGCGGACCCTCCGACCAGCTGGTTTCACCAGCCAGCGATCTAAATTGGATAGAAAACTCCGCTACGCTAAGCGACCCCTGACAAATCCGAACCAGTCTTATAGCTGCCTCTTTACCAGAGATTTCATGATCAAACACCAGCTCCATCTCCTTCATAAATTTATCGGAGTCGTCTAAAATTGGTGCCTGCGATCGTATAAGCGGAACCGCCCATTCGAGAGCAGCCCCAGTCAGGAGAGATAAAATAAGTGACACTCGTGCATTATTAGACTGATAACAAGAGGGTTGAGCCCTATAAATAATCAGGCATTGTGAAATAAACCCTCGACATTTGCCCGACTCTCCGTCATAACGTGGAGGAAGTTGAATTTTAGGTTCACGAGGAGGAGGAAGTGCTTGTGCAACAGTCTGAAGTAACTGAGCCCCGGAAACCTGTACCGGGGTTTGTGTGCTACTTAGTTGCGAAAAATTATTTACTAAGTCCCGCATGGAACTTTCCATCGCGAGCAATCTCGCATACATCTCCCTTTGTTGCTCACTGGCCTCTGTTAATTGGAAGTGCAGTTGCCGGATGGCCTCCGCTTGACCAGCTAGCAAACAGTTAGCTCGATATTCGTAGTTTTTGCTGGCTCTGTCATAGTTGGCTTCTGCGTACTGTTGTAGAATTTGAACGCTGCCCCAAAACAGCACAATCATCAGAGTCTGAGGTAAATACGGTTTATTGCATATAACACAAGGTTAGATACAACAACCTGGCTGAATTTGCGCAAAAACAGTTGCCCCCCTCTTACGTGCACACATTTTTAATCTCCTCAATTCCTCCTTGGAGGTTGGCCACCACGCCCCCCTGGCTCAACCCCTCCCCTGACTTCGTAGAGGCCCATCCTTCTGAGGCCCCTTCAACTTCGCCTTTTCATTCTTTCCCCATTTAACAGATTAATAAAAGGATAAACAGACATAGCCAAATCTGGAGCAAACATACACAGACTTAGGTAGAAATGACCAGCCTTGGGCTGGCATATAACCAACCTTGAGCTGCCCCAACTGTGTGTCATGCCTTTGCTTAAATTGTTTAACTTAATAACAGCTTTATTAATACAGGAATACATTTTTGCCCCATACTTTATTCAATGGCCTAATGCCAGTGATCTATAATTTTAATATGCTTGTTATGCAGCCCAAAATGCTGGCAGTATATTTACGGGAAAGTTAGAAGCCTGGTATAGTGGGATTCGAGTGCTTAATTGTTAGCTCGTGCTATCTCATCCTCCGAGCTGCGGAGCTCGAACTGGGCCCATAAATCCCAATGACAGGGGGCCCAGGCTCTAAGGCTCTGGCAGTCCTGCCTGATGATGTGGGAGCTCTGATTGATTAAATCATGAGTGGGGCGCAGTCCAACTTCAAGTCTTGTGTCCGACTCCTTCCCCCGCGCACATATTTTGTTAGACAGGAATAATTTACGACTGTACTAATGGGTCCGTGGATCTCCAACTCAGATTTACATTTGGTCTCCTCTCTGTGTTCATTGTATTTTAAGGCCTGTGATCTGTGCCGCCTGCTCGTGTTTTACGGCCTCAACGTGTCACTTTACCTTATCTACAGACACTATTTATGTTTGTGTGATACTAAACCATCATGCTGGCGGTTATCTGCAGTTAGCCGGCCATACAACCCCCAGCCCCAAACAACCCCCCTAGAATCACAGAGGCAGAATGTGGGGCCAATGATCTCATACCCTTCAGCAGGCGCTTTCATCCAGAACGGCTCACAACAGAGAGTACACACATTCCACGGCGGTGTGGTCCCATTGCATTATACAGGAATATAATAATACAATGCTTCACCTGGGAATTGGCGTCTGAGTCACAAGTCCTGTTTCCTACCCCCTACTGTCCTATCTTCTCAAAAAATCCACCACAGTACTGTAGTGTGGGTCGAGGATGGAAGAGCCACTCGCAGATGTCACGAATATCTAAAAGCTAACTACAAGTAGTCAGCCACTAAGTCTGCGAACAGATAAGGGAGCAGGGGGAAAAATGGATGGACAAAGAAAAAAGAAACTCCGGGCATAAAGTCCACGGAAAATAATAACAACCCAAAGGTTGTGGACTCTTCAACGAAGAGGTAAGAAACTAAAATGATTTTAGAGACTTTAGCTCTGGGAGTTTTTTAACCCAAAAACAAAAGAATGAATCTCGAAAAGGAAATGCCACCGGAGTGACGAGCAATAACCAAAGCTAGAAAGGAAATCCTAACCTCCTAGAACGGCAACCACAGAGTGGCAACACTAAACCTTTTAAAAGAGATCCTAAATAGTACCTTCTCTCTTTAACTGAGAGACCACCAAGTGGGAAAACTAATACCTTAGTTCTAGTACCGGCTAGAGCAGGGGTGGGCAATCTTACCCTGTGTGGGCCGGTGTGGGTGCAGGCTTTTGTTCCAACTGAACAGTGACACACCTGATTCCACTAATCAAAGCCCTGATTGAAGACTTTGATAAGCTGATTAGTCAAATCAGGTGAGCTACTGCTCGGCTGGAACAAAAGCCTGCACCCACACCGGCCCACACAGGGTAAGATTGCCCACCCCTGGGCTAGAGCGTAACAATGTTTTACACAGAAGCGTTTGTGATATGAAAACGCAGCCTTTAAATAGTAGGCGGAATAAACACTGATAATCCACAGCTGGCCATGACCGGGAAAATCCCCGACAAAAGACCATATAAGGGAAATGACAATGACAATGATTCCTCATACAAAACAAAGGGAACCGACCATCACATGGTCAAGCGCCCTCCAGCGGCTGAACAAGGTAAAACCATGACAGTAAGAGTTTACACATTTCTTGTTTATTAGATAACATTTTATTCATATACTCTGCCAATGTGGGATTATCCTCTGATATTCTATCTCCAAATTGCGGTAGGTGATAGGCTTTTCCCATCTAGGTATTATTTCTCTACAAATTATTTTTGCCACAGTTGTGCATCAATTTTTGAGGTAGGGTATGCTTCTACCCAACCTGAGAATGGGTCAATCATTACTAAACAGCTCTTTTTCCCCTCACTTGGTGTGAGGTGGATGAAATCCATCATCCAAGATTCAAATAGTCAAAACATGTTAAACACCTTTTACAAAAAAAAAATTTGTAGTTTGTAAATCCAAACGTTGTATAACGTTTGTTTATCATATCTACCCTCCCTCCTCTTGAGACATGGCATATGCCATGACTCAACTCTGCAGCTATGGTAAACAAAGATCTCTGTAATACAGGTTTCTTTTCTGGGCCCACCCACAGGCCAGTTTCGTTCTCAGTACATTTTTGGTTGCCCCACATCCGTTTCTCTGGTACCCCTGCTTCATGTTGCATGTCTCTCCAGAGAGTGTAATCGAGAGTGATGCAATCAATCTCTTTAAACACTCCCTGAGTGTCTGCAGCTGCTTCTTTTGCAGCAGAGTCTGCGAATGCATTCCCCAGGGACACCTCATCTGTTCCTTTCGTATGTGCTGCACATTTACATCTTGCCAGTATTTTGGGTTTCTGTAATGCCACAATCAGTTCTAGTATCAATGGTCACTTTGATCCTTCGAGCCTCCCTCTCTCTAGGGCGCAGCTCCAGGCTGGATCCCTTTCCGCTGAGTTCCTCCCCCCCGACTCCTCGGAGTGAAGGGCCCTCAGCCTCTCTGCTTCCCAGTATTTTCTTTTCAAAAATACTGATCACAGAAAGCACTACTCACTTACTAACGCATTCGGTTTCAGTTTATAGTGGCCTGACTGTACATTGAGCCGAACGCGGCGGCCATCTCTCATGGTCTTAATGCCATCTGCGATCCGACCGGCTGGTGACCCAGTCGATAGCGATCCCTAGTCCTGCATCTAATCAGGACCCCGTAGTAGCTGTTAACCACCCGGTTAGGAACTGACGGTCTGATCCCTATCCCACTTCGCTATGGGTATAGAAACTTTGACCATTTTCACCAGCCTTGCCTGTTCACAGAGGTCATCTCTAACGCCCCTCTGCTAGGTGTGGACTGTCATCCACGTACCACGCACTGCCTACATACTTACATGCGACAGCCACGCCGACTAGACGGTACCACTGCAGTATGTCCATTCATACTTCATCAGACACGGGGGCCTTCAGTCTTCTCCCCGGCACTATATAACGTCTTTAACGTGCCCTCGGAACTTTGCAATTCCGCCGCCGCCTGTTACAGGCTAGGTTCGGGGTGCCTAATCCCCTGCCTAGCCTGCGTTATTGGTTTACCCTGTTGAAGTCATTCTTTTTTCAGGATCCATCCACATAGAATGTTACTTCTGCGTCATGAATGGGTGTGTCCATTAACCCGGGGCATGCTGCCACAGACCTAGATGTTTCAGCTACACAATCGTGAGGATCTCCATCCTCAGCAGTTGTCAGCAAGGTAGCCGGATTAAGTGTGGTGCATCTTACAATTGTTAGATTAGGAGTTGTTAGTAGAGTCGCTGTAGGACCTGAAGTGACTACATAGTACATAGTTCATAGTTTAGTTATAGGACTACAATTACCATTGTTCGTTAACAGGAAGTAACGTTAATATCCGGACTGAGACTGTTAGGTGGGTTCAGAGATAGTTCAGCTGACGGCAAGATAGCTGCTGTAATGTTCACGGTTGTTTTAATTAAACCTTGTTAACCCTCTGAGGTCCGTGCTAAGCTTTTAGATGTTTTTTGATTTTGGCATGGTCTGATATTTATCTCAATTTCATCAATTTAACACACACTTACTCCAAAGTGTTTGATATTTTTATTTGAAGGACAATCACAGCTACATTTGTATGCCATCAATAGTTTGGTCAGTATCATATGCAGCTTGTAAATAGATCTACAAACACACAAGTTAAAAATAGTAAATTTTTCTGCTGTCACAAAAGTTGTGAAAGCACACACTAAACTATAGTGACGAATTGTTTTGCCAATGTACGTTTGTTCATCAAGGTCTTGGTTATGTAAGGGTGTGAAAACAGTTTAGCACATCTGAGATCTAAATAGCTAAAAACCTGTTTTTATCAGAACTGGTCACATTTATTTCAGGCTGTGGGAGGGCTAAATGCTAAATACCTGAATATTCATTATTCATTGTCCACACCTCTAAGATCTGTCAGATGGGCCATCTCACTGGGCCATCAGTGTTATATTCTGAGTTCCTGTTCTGTTGTTTTTTGGTCTTTGTTTATTTTTCATTCAGTCCTTATTCATTATTCTTTATCCAGTATTGCATTTTCCCTGTTCTGTCACGTTCTGCTCCCTGTCTGTCCTTGTTCCGTTTATTTCGAGATCCACTCCTTGTCGTGTCATGCACTTCGGGAGTTTATACTTTTCGGGGTTTTTTCCGCCGCTTATTATCTCGTTTTCTTCCTTCTTACTTTCTAGATTGCACTTTGTATATATTAGGTAGATGTGTATAGTACTAACCAACTAATCTACTAATGTTAGGGGTTTAGATTAAGTTACTAACACGCGGAATATGTTTGGCGTCACAAGACGCGGAATTCATATATTTTCACGAGTATTTGAAAACAAGCGAAATAAATAACATTTTAGGCTGTTCTTCTTTAGAAAACACAAGACGCGGAATTCATATATTGAATATATATACGAGTATTTGATAACATGGCAAATCAAATATAGTTACTTACTGTTCGTCAGTTATTGTCTTAAATCGCTTTTCATCAATACTCTCAAACACTGCAGCGCAGAAAATCTTTCCATCTTGAATAAAATTGTATGTCTGTATAAAATCTTGCTTCAAATTGTCGGGACAGTTTATGTGTTTACGCCGGCGTTTTCACACATGGCCCCACGCCCCCCCACACCTCCCCGAAACTCGCACCTAGTTACCATGTCAATAGAAGGGGGACGTTACTACCAGGTAAAAAGAGAGTAAAAGGCAAGGTTTACTTTTGGTCTAATTAACCTAATTTAAAAAATCCCATTTGATTTGCCAGTGCTCAAATCGGAAAGTCGCGATTCTAAGGTTTCTGTCAATGTTTTTGTCGCGTGTGTATGATAAAATATCGCGAAGTTAGAAATAGTAATATACTTGTATTGCTGCTTGGATCGGCGCCGATCCAGCCGACCTCAGGGGGTTAACGTTACTACAAGTTGTGATTATTCTTAGCTAAGACAAGCTCCTACAAATGGCGACGACGGATCTCGAACCAAACGCTGATGTCGGACTCTGAAGACAACGAGGAGCAAGCGCCGTTACAGCAGGCGGCAGAGAGTGAAGAAAGTCGACGCGCGCCCGCTGTGGAAATGAATGTGTCCGCATTCCTGTCACCGATACAGCCTTTTCTGGCCACACCAGGCGACCCACCCCTGCCATGGAAAATATGGAAGCAGCAATTCTCTACTTACCTGCTAGCCACCGGCTTAAACACGGCCCCAAAGGAGCAACAGCTGGCCATTCTTCTTGATAGTTTGGGGACCGAGGGACAGCGCATCTTTGCAACACTACCGGGTGAGGTTGACGTTACTGAAATGGTGCATGCTATCGCGCACCTGGATGCGCATTTTCTGCCCAAAGTAAACGTGACTATAGAATGTGCTAAATTCTACAGGAGAGCGCAACAGCAGGGAGAATCTGCTGCAATGTATGTAGCTGAGTTGAGGCAGCTAGCGAGTACTTGTGAATGGGGTGAGCTTACAGAGCAGTTAATAAAGGATCAGTTAATAAACAAGACTACAAGCAACAAGCTAAGGGAACGTTTGCTTAACGAGGGAGACATTACTCTGGCCAGGGCTGTTGACATAGCCACTACCATGGAAGCCACAAAAGAGGAAGCGAAAATCCTGCAGGGGGCAGCACAGGCTAGCACAATGGCTGATGTGCAGAGAATTGATTACTCACAAAATCGTAGGGGTAATCCACCATGGAAAAATCCAAGACAGTCTCAGTCAGATGATGCAGAGCAAGGACAGAGCTCAAATAGGAGATGTCAGAACTGTGGACTAAGGGGTCATAAGTCAAAAGATGAAGATTGTCCAGCTGAAGGGAAGAGATGTAATAACTGTCGGAGGTTTGGACATTTCAGTAGAGTATGTCGTTCAGCTAAAACTTGAACACAGCTGTTAGAGTTGTTACAGAGAATAGGGATGATGATGAAGAAGATGGGGCAGCTGCCACTGTAATGCAAGTATACAAGGTACGCAGTCTTCGCATGAGGAATACAGAGGATGTTTTCTCTCTTCAGTGCATTGTTGGTGGCACACAGGTGACTATGACGCTAGACACTGGAGCCCAGGTGTCTTTGTTGAACTCTGATGTTTACCAGGCAAAGTTATCGCAGAAGTTTCCCCTACAGCCACGGGATGCTAAAATCAGTCAGTATGATGGATCTAGTGTGCCTGTTGATGGATATGTCATTGTACCAGTGTCCTACAAAGAGAAAACAGTCCAGGCTAAGCTGTATGTTGTACGTAATGGTGACTGTCTGATAGGACGACCCCCTCATGCAGGCACTGAACTTTCACTTGGTCCAAGGGGACCTGCCTGTAGCGCCCACACAGCCTGCTTTTCAGATTGCTACGAAATCCGAACCAGAGTGTATAGAGAAATCCACACACCTCTTCACCGGTCTGGGCTGTGTTAAAGGTTTTGAGCATGCACCCAGGGTGAGAGAAGATGCCTGTCCGGTGGTGCAACCACTGAGACGACTTCGTTGTCTGTCAGGAAGAGGTAGCAGCTGACCTGAAACGTCTGCAGCAGGAGGACATAATCGAACCAGTCGATGCACCAGAATGGGTTTCAACATTACAGTCGCCAGGAAGAAATCTGGAGAAATTCGTATTTGCTGTGACTTACGAGAAGTCAA
The DNA here is from genome assembly GCA_029706075.1 of Aldrovandia affinis. Lineage (NCBI taxonomy): Eukaryota > Metazoa > Chordata > Actinopteri > Notacanthiformes > Halosauridae > Aldrovandia > Aldrovandia affinis. The sequence goes on from JAINUG010000059.1 coordinate 3,517,402, forward strand.
TAAGGCGATCATCGTGGAAAACACCCACTTCCTTCGATTGATGAGGTGATTACAGAGTTTGCAGGAGCCTCTGTTTTCTCAAAACTGGACCTGAGGAGTGGATATCACCAAGTTCTACTTGCCCCTGAGTCACGTCACATCACCGCATTCATCACGCACGAGGGCGTGTTCCAGTACAAACGTGTACCCTTTGGATTATCCTCTGCACCAAGTGCTTTTCAGAAAATCATGGACATCGTGCTGACTGGCCTGAAGGGGGCGCCACACTACCTTGACGATATCACGGTCCATGGAAAGGACCAAAAGAACATGATGACGACTGGAAGAAGTGCTCGCCGCTTAGCAAAATACAACATGACATTGAACAGAGAGAAGTGTGTCTTCAGCACCGATGCAGTTGAGTTCCTTGGCTACAATGTGAGTGCTGCTGGAGTGACGCCATGCCAGTCCAACGTGATCGCCATTGAGAAGATGCCGGCGCCAAAGTCAGCGAAAGAGCTTCAGACCTTCTTAGGGATGACAAACTACTACTTGAAGTTCATCCCAGAGTACGCAACGATAACAGAACCCTGCGGCTCCTTCTACGCCAGGACGCAGACTGGAAATGGACATCCCCACAAGACCAAGCCTTCGCCGAACTGAAACGTGCAATCGCAGAACCGCCTGTTCTAGCTTACTTCCACCCAGATCGTACAACATTCCTGACCTGCGATGCTTCAGCAGTTGGATTAGGCGCAGTCCTGTCACAGATCGTGGACGGAGAAGAACGACCAGTTGCTTACGCATCCAAGGCCCTGTCGGCCGCCGAACAGAAGTACTCCGTCGGGGAAAGAGAAGCACTGGCTTGTGTATGGAGTATGGAGAAATGGCACGTGTACTTGTTTGGACGACCGTTTACTCTCAGAACAGATCATCAGGCCCTGACCACTCTTCTGTTGGCCTCAGGAACAGGAAGACGGCCCATGAGAATCTCCAGGTGGTCAGATCGGCTTGCCCAGTACACATACAAAACGCACAGTTTCGCCCAGGAAAGTCAAACAATGTGGCTGACACCCTTTCGAGACTGGTGCCACAAGATGATGTCACGGAGAAGTCTTACTTCGACGAGGAGGAGGATGAGCTCTTCATACAACAGACCTTCATTGATGAGCTTCAGGCAGCCATCACCCCTGAAGAGCTCGCAAGAGAGACACTACAAGATCCAGTACTGAAGGAAGTGCTGTGCTACATGAAGACAGGATGGGAAGGTCCACCAAGAGACATACTACTCAGTCCATTCTACATGGTCAGAGAAGAACTGTTCAGCTGGAATACATCCTGCATTGGAAGAGGAGACCGTACCATTGTACCAACCACACTCAGACACAGAGTCCTCACACAAGCACATGTGGGACATCCCGAACTAGGAAGATGAAGCAGTTCCTCCGCAGCAAGGTATGGTGGCCAAAGATGGACGATGATGTCACCACCTTTGTAAACAACTGTGTGCCCTGCGCCCTGAGCGAAAAGTCACTCGTGCCAGAGACACCACCGCTGCAGCCGACGCCATGGCCTAACGGACCTTGGGAGAAGATTCAAGTGGATATCTTCGGAGAACTACAAGCAGCTCCAGCTCATCAGAAGTATCTGATCGTGGTGACCGACCTGTACAGCAAATGGCCTGAAGTCATAGCCACCAGCAATGTGACTACTGCAACAGTGATTACTGGACTTTCAGATCTATTCACACGATGGGGCCAGCCTCAAGTAACGCCCACAATTCCAAGCTGACTTCACCTGCTATCTGGAGAAGAAAGGAATCAGCCACCAGAAGACACCATTGTACCATCCGCTAGCCAATGCAGGTGTAGAGAGGTTTAACAAGGTTCTGAAGTATGGTCTCCGCGCCCTGCTCCAAGAAGGAAGACAGTTCTCTGATGCACTGAAAACACTACTGCTGAGCTACAGATCGACGCCTCACAGGGTGACAGGGAGAACACCTGCGGAGCTCATGATCGGGAGAACCTTGAGAGTCCCATTGACACAGTCCGTCCACCCTGTGTGACTGACAAACCACCTGATGATGCAAAGCTACGGAAAGAAGTCCAGAAACGGCAAGGTGCTCAAAAGAAATACTACGATAAAAGAAATCATGTTAAGGAGGATCCTTCACTGCAAGTTGGAGATAGTGTCTGGGGTAAAGCGACCACTCAGAGGACACAAGCTGAAGACCAGTTTGTCTGGCCCTTATAAGATCATCGCTCAACATGGCAGATACACCTCCCAGCTGCAGGATGGAACCTTCTGGAATTCCAGAAGACTGTTTCGTACCAAGCAGCCTGCTGGATGTAGGACCTGAAGTGACTACATAGTACATAGTTTAGTTTATTAGGACTACAATTACCATTGTTCGTTAACAGGAAGTAACGTTAATATCCGGACTGAGACTGTTAGGTGGGTTCAGAGATAGTTCAGCTGACGGCAAGATAGCTGCTGTAATGTTCACGGTTGTTTTAATTAAACCTTGTTAACGTTACTACAAGTTGTGATTATTCTTAGCTAAGACAAGCTCCTACAAATGGCGACGACGGATCTCGAACCAAACGCTGATGTCGGACTCTGAAGACAACGAGGAGCAAGCGCCGTTACAGCAGGCGGCAGAGAGTGAAGAAAGTCGACGCGCGCCCGCTGTGGAAATGAATGTGTCCGCATTCCTGTCACCGATACAGACTTTTCTGGCCACACCAGGCGACCCACCCCTGCCATGGAAAATATGGAAGCAGCAATTCTCTACTTACCTGCTAGCCACCGGCTTAAACACGGCCCCAAAGGAGCAACAGCTGGCCATTCTTCTTGATAGTTTGGGGACCGAGGGACAGCGCATCTTTGCAACACTACCGGGTGAGGTTGACGTTACTGAAATGGTGCATGCTATCGCGCGCCTGGATGCGCATTTTCTGCCCAAAGTAAACGTGACTATAGAATGTGCTAAATTCTACAGGAGAGCGCAACAGCAGGGAGAATCTGCTGCAATGTATGTAGCTGAGTTGAGGCAGCTAGCGAGTACTTGTGAATGGGGTGAGCTTACAGAGCAGTTAATAAAGGATCAGTTAATAAACAAGACTACAAGCAACAAGCTAAGGGAACGTTTGCTTAACGAGGGAGACATTACTCTGGCCAGAGCTGTTGACATAGCCACTACCATGGAAGCCACAAAAGAGGAAGCGAAAATCCTGCAGGGGGCAGCACAGGCTAGCACAATGGCTGATGTGCAGAGAATTGATTACTCACAAAATCGTAGGGGTAATCCACCATGGAAAAATCCAAGACAGTCTCAGTCAGATGATGCAGAGCAAGGACAGAGCTCAAATAGGAGATGTCAGAACTGTGGACTAAGGGGTCATAAGTCAAAAAGATGAAGATTGTCCAGCTGAAGGGAAGAGATGTAATAACTGTCGGAGGTTTGGACATTTCAGTAGAGTATGTCGTTCAGCTAAAACTTCAACACAGCTGTTAGAGTTGTTACAGAGAATAGGGATGATGATGAAGAAGATGGGGCAGCTGCCACTGTAATGCAAGTATACAAGGTACGCAGTCTTCGCATGAGGAATACAGAGGATGTTTTCTCTCTTCAGTGCATTGTTGGTGGCACACAGGTGACTATGACGCTAGACACTGGAGCCCAGGTGTCTTTGTTGAACTCTGATGTTTACCAGGCAAAGTTATCGCAGAAGTTTCCCCTACAGCCACGGGATGCTAAAATCAGTCAGTATGATGGATCTAGTGTGCCTGTTGATGGATATGTCATTGTACCAGTGTCCTACAAAGAGAAAACAGTCCAGGCTAAGCTGTATGTTGTACGTAATGGTGACTGTCTGATAGGACGACCCCTCATGCAGGCACTGAACTTTCACTTGGTCCAAGGGGACCTGCCTGTAGCGCCCACACAGCCTGCTTTTCAGATTGCTACGAAATCCGAACCAGAGTGTATAGAGAAATCCACACACCTCTTCACCGGTCTGGGCTGTGTTAAAGGTTTTGAGCATGCACCCAGGGTGAGAGAAGATGCCTGTCCGGTGGTGCAACCACTGAGACGACTTCCGTTGTCTGTCAGGGAAGAGGTAGCAGCTGACCTGAAACGTCTGCAGCAGGAGGACATAATCGAACCAGTCGATGCACCAGAATGGGTTTCGAACATTACAGTCGCCAGGAAGAAATCTGGAGAAATTCGTATTTGCTGTGACTTACGAGAAGTCAATAAGGCGATCATCGTGGGAAAACACCCACTTCCTTCGATTGATGAGGTGATTACAGAGTTTGCAGGAGCCTCTGTTTTCTCAAAACTGGACCTGAGGAGTGGATATCACCAAGTTCTACTCGCCCCTGAGTCACGTCACATCACCGCATTCATCACGTACGAGGGCGTGTTCCAGTACAAACGTGTACCCTTTGGATTATCCTCTGCACCAAGTGCTTTTCAGAAAATCATGGACATCGTGCTGACTGGCCTGAAGGGGGCGCCACACTACCTTGACGATATCACGGTCCATGGAAAGGACCAAAAAGAACATGATGAACGACTGGAAGAAGTGCTCGCCCGCTTAGCAAAATACAACATGACATTGAACAGAGAGAAGTGTGTCTTCAGCACCGATGCAGTTGAGTTCCTTGGCTACAATGTGAGTGCTGCTGGAGTGACGCCATGCCAGTCCAACGTGATCGCCATTGAGAAGATGCCGGCGCCAAAGTCAGCGAAAGAGCTTCAGACCTTCTTAGGGATGACAAACTACTACTTGAAGTTCATCCCAGAGTACGCAACGATAACAGAACCCTGCGGCTCCTTCTACGCCAGGACGCAGACTGGAAATGGACATCCCCACAAGACCAAGCCTTCGCCGAACTGAAACGTGCAATCGCAGAACCGCCTGTTCTAGCTTACTTCCACCCAGATCGTACAACATTCCTGACCTGCGATGCTTCAGCAGTTGGATTAGGCGCAGTCCTGTCACAGATCGTGGACGGAGAAGAACGACCAGTTGCTTACGCATCCAAGGCCCTGTCGGCCGCCGAACAGAGGTACTCCGTCGGGGAAAGAGAAGCACTGGCTTGTGTATGGAGTATGGAGAAATGGCACGTGTACTTGTTTGGACGCACCGTTTACTCTCAGAACAGATCATCAGGCCCTGACCACTCTTCTGTTGGCCTCAGGAACAGGAAGACGGCCCATGAGAATCTCCAGGTGGTCAGATCGGCTTGCCCAGTACACATACAAAACGCACAGTTTCGCCCAGGAAAGTCAAACAATGTGGCTGACACCCTTTCGAGACTGGTGCCACAAGATGATGTCACGGAGAAGTCTTACTTCGACGAGGAGGAGGATGAGCTCTTCATACAACAGACCTTCATTGATGAGCTTCAGGCAGCCATCACCCCTGAAGAGCTCGCAAGAGAGACACTACAAGGTCCAGTACTGAAGGAAGTGCTGTGCTACATGAAGACAGGATGGGAAGGTCCACCAAGAGACATACTACTCAGTCCATTCTACATGGTCAGAGAAGAACTGTTCAGCTGGAATATGTCCTGCATTGGAAGAGGAGACCGTACCATTGTACCAACCACACTCAGACACAGAGTCCTCACACAAGCACATGTGGGACATCCCGGAACTAGGAAGATGAAGCAGTTCCTCCGCAGCAAGGTATGGTGGCCAAAGATGGACGATGATGTCACCACCTTTGTAAACAACTGTGTGCCCTGCGCCCTGAGCGAAAAGTCACTCGTGCCAGAGACACCACCGCTGCAGCCGACGCCATGGCCTAACGGACCTTGGGAGAAGATTCAAGTGGATATCTTCGGAGAACTACAAGCAGCTCCAGCTCATCAGAAGTATCTGATCGTGGTGACCGACCTGTACAGCAAATGGCCTGAAGTCATAGCCACCAGCAATGTGACTACTGCAACAGTGATTACTGGACTTTCAGATCTATTCACACGATGGGGCCAGCCTCAAGTAATGGCCCACAATTCCAAGCTGACTTCACCTGCTATCTGGAGAAGAAAGGAATCAGCCACCAGAAGACACCATTGTACCATCCGCTAGCCAATGCAGGTGTAGAGAGGTTTAACAAGGTTCTGAAGTATGGTCTCCGCGCCCTGCTCCAAGAAGGAAGACAGTTCTCTGATGCACTGAAAACACTACTGCTGAGCTACAGATCGACGCCTCACAGGGTGACAGGGAGAACACCTGCGGAGCTCATGATCGGGAGAACCTTGAGAGTCCCATTGGACACAGTCCGTCCACCCTGTGTGACTAACAAACCACCTGATGATGCAAAGCTACGGAAAGAAGTCCAGAAACGGCAAGGTGCTCAAAAGAAATACTACGATAAAAGAAATCATGTTAAGGAGGATCCTTCACTGCAAGTTGGAGATAGTGTCTGGGTAAAGCGACCACTCAGAGGACACAAGCTGAAGACCAGTTTGTCTGGCCCTTATAAGATCATCGCTCAACATGGCAGATACACCTCCCAGCTGCAGGATGGAACCTTCTGGAATTCCAGAAGACTGTTTCGTACCAAGCAGCCTGCTGGAGAGGAACTGGATGCTGAGGTGTTCCTTCCCCAACAACCTGACCATGATCCAGGTCAACAGCCAAACTTCCAAGATCAGAGACAGGAAGTTCCCCATGGGGATGTGCCAGAAGCAAGAGCACCAGCGGAGCCACGACCAGCTCGTGAAAGAAGACTACCCACTAGACAAAATGACTTTATCTTGACTTAGGGTCTTAGTTAAAGGGAGGGGAAAATGTAGGACCTGAAGTGACTACATAGTACATAGTTCATAGTTTAGTTATAGGACTACAATTACCATTGTTCGTTAACAGGAAGTAACGTTAATATCCGGACTGAGACTGTTAGGTGGGTTCAGAGATAGTTCAGCTGACGGCAAAATAGCTGCTGTAATGTTCACGGTTGTTTTAATTAAACCTTGTTAACGTTACTACAAGTTGTGATTATTCTTAGCTAAGACAAGCTCCTACAGTCGCCATACAGCTCAGCTGTCTTGCTGGTGACAAGAATGTCACTTTTGTTTGCAGTAGTAATACAGAAACTACATGTGGTACCATCAGTGTCAATGGTTGGTATAACACTATGGTTTGTGAGGCTTTTACTGCTAATGCTGCTGCTTCTACAGCTGCTTCTGTAGCATGGCAGTCCTCGTGCTACAGGATCCAGTTCTGTGGAGTAATAAGCAATTGGTCTTTGCTTACCTCCAAACCTGTTTTACCTGCTCAAAGGCTTCTTTGACTTCAGGAGTCCATTTGATTGGATCTCGAGCCTCCATTGGTTTGCTGTAAATACAATCTAACAGTGGCTGCATCAATTGTGCATAATTACACATCCAGGTTCGGCAGAAATGTATCATTCCTAAAAAAAATATCATCTGTTTTTTTTATTTTAGGCTTTGGGGCCTGCAGTATCGCTGTTTTCCTATCCTGAAAGGCTCTGCCTTGAGCTGAGATAGCGTGTCCCAGATATTTTACTTCTGGGAGACACCACTGTAATTTTCCCTTGCTTACCTTGTGGCCTTGTTAGGCCAGAAAGACTAAACATGCCTTTTAGTCTATTTCGCAGCGCTCCCGAGAAGGAGAGCAATTCAATATGTCGTCTACATACAGGAGTTTTTTTAAAGTTTAAAAAAAATCACAGATACTGCCAAAATGCCTAAAATGTAAAATGTACATAGTACAGTGCAGATCAGATGGATCATTAATTTTCAGATCCTTCGCTGTCTACAATGAATGCGTCATTTTTTTAACTTTTCTTTTCTTTTTTTATTTTGAGCCCAGAGTGTTTGCAGAACATCATACAATACCTAATTATTTATCTGATGTAAACTAGGATGGTCATCGGAAAGAGCTAGCAGCGTGCTGTACGGTTCAAATTGCAGTTGTGTATGCATACAGGCACAGTAGCAAACAATGATATTTTTACAACCTTGGATTTATGTCTGCACTCCCTACCAGGCGGCATTTCTCTAACCCAAGAACCCACATCTTCCCATTCACATTCGGTCGTTTTCGATAATGAAATATGCGGCTGCCTGATTTGTTCAAATAATCATTTCTGCTCTTCACTCAAGTTTACTAGAATTCCAGTACATTTCGGTCAACTATATATGGTGCCTAAACATCTCGTTTCGTTTATTTGCGGCATGTTCCAGAAACACTCATATTCTAAATGTCTTAGTCAGGGGTAAGAAGAGAGCAGTGCTATAAGAGTTCGCTGGGGCTGTCTGCTTGGACAGAATAAATTCACACAGTTGTGCATGACTGGCAGTATATCTATTCCCATGTGTAATACCAATATATCAATTGTATAGAATTCCCAAAACTATTTCCAATAGTACCTATACAAGCCATTTTCGTCACATTCAATAGTAATTGTTTGTTTCATTTTAATTGGTCTTCCCTAGCTGTTCGCTCGAAGTGAATAGCATGTTCTATTATCACTTGCAATCGGCACGTTGCCCACGTAATTACATATCTTTTAATTAACATTGTTAATGCAGGAGTGAGGCCGTTCAAGAACGTTTTTCAGCTGTTGTTTATAAACCCCATCGTTATTTTTGCAGGTGGTTCAGCTGTTATTAAACACTTTTTTAAAACAGGTGGTTTTTATTTTGCAAGACCACTGTTCAGCATTAATTCACACTTTTTTTAAAATGGGTTAGAGGCAATTGTTCACAAACACTTATAATAATAAATTATTTGTCAAACCTCAAACCTCGCCCTAAGAAGTTTCACGCGTAACCCTTACACTTTAAACTTCTCACACTTTTCTTTCCACATGCTCAACCCAATCTCCTGCCCCCGTAAACCTCGATTCCATTTCCCTTGAATCCTGAGGCAGGTAAACTTCACCATCACTTTCTTTACACCCACAACAACAACAACAACCACCTTTGCTCTTACCACTTTCCATGGCCACACCTATGTTCTGTCACTCACTTTTATGGCAAGGCTCTAGGTTCAATATCACACTTTTATCTTAAATAGAATTCGGAAAAATCCCGTCACTCACCGCGCTTCCAGAGGAACATTGCACTGTCTGGCCTCGCTAATTATCCAAGGATCCTGCCCGATCCGGACCGAGGACTTTCTCAAAAAAACTTGTCTCTCATAAAAACAAGCCCCGTGCACGGTTCAGACCTCACGCCCTTCCTCTGCGCCCGTGCGGTGAGATATTGGGATCCCGGTCGAGCTCCCAATTGTTAGGTTCACGAAATTCAGAAGACCTTCAAAGTGAATAGAGAACACTTGCACCAAATGAGAAAACAGAACATACAACCAATTTTCAACAGAGTTTATTCAACCAAATGCATTTGGGGTTCACCGCCTCCCTGCCAGGCAAATGAACAAATCATTTCCGGAGAGAACACTTCTTTATACACAATAATTAGTTTATCCTTGCTTTAGCCTCGCCCACACACCAGTATTTTTCCATCTCTGGGAGAACCTCGTATCTTTTGGCAAGGCACACTGCTCTGACCTCGACTGTGGCGGTTTTAGCTAGCTCTCTGCAAAAACAGTCCTAAGAAACACACAGCTTGCTGCCTATCTCTTTTGGCACAGCGCCACACCTTGTGCCAGCGTGAGAAGAGGTTCAAAAACTATTTTGAACAGAAACATAATTTCTCTATCAACGTCATCTTGGATTACTTTAGTCGATTCCAAACTGTTTGCCAAACCCCCAAGTTTAGTATCATCTGCAAATTTAACTATTTTGCTACTAACGTCCATGTCAAGATCATTTACGTAAATAAGGAAGAGCAGAGGTCCCAGCACTGATCGCTGCGGGCCACCACTGCCCACAGCACCGAGGTCAGATACGGCCCCACCTACTGTTACTCTTTGTATTAGCCCTTGCAGCCAACTATGAACCAACTCTGAAACTACTCCTGCAATTCCTACTGAATTCATTTTCGCAATGAGCCTCTTATGTGGTACCTTGTCAAATGCTTTCTGAAAGTCCAAATATATAATATCATAAGCCTGGTTCAGGTCAACACACTTTGTAGCCTCTTCGAAAAAGTCCAGGAGGTTTGTTAGGCATGACCTCCCTTTGAGAAAACCATGTTGGCTCTCCCTTAAAACACTATAATTTTTCAAGAATGATTCCAAATTATCCCTAATAATACATTCCAGTATTTTACATGCGATGCAAGTTAAACTGACAGGCCTATAGTTCCCTGGGTCAGTACGGTCCCCCTTCTTATATATTGGAATTATACTACCCTGCTTCCAGTCATCTGGTATTTCTCCAGTGATTATGGATTGAATTAAAATATCTGTCAATGGTTTATATATAATTTCCCCAAGTTCTTTGAGTACTCTGGGATATATGCCATCCGGGCCTGCTGCCTTATTTGTCTTAAGTTTTTGTAGTTTTTGTAGTACTTCTACATCCCTTATCTCAAAGTCATTTTGTACCTTGTCTATACATTTAGGCATATTTATAACCTCTTCTCTAGTAAAGCTCTCAACTTTAGTTTAGTGTGTTAGCAATATCCTTATTATTATAAACTCATATAAGTTCCTTCCTTATTCTTAATGCACTTAACCTCATCCTTAACTTTCCTTTTTCTACTACAATATTGAAAAAACATTTTAGGATTACTTTTTGCATCTTGGGAAATTTTAAGTTCAAACCGCCTTTTAGCTGATCTTATTTCCTTTTTAGCCTTAGCCCGCATATTACAATAATCGAACTTGTTTCTCTCTGAGTTATCCTTTTTATATACTCTGTACAGTCGCTTCTTTTGTCTCAAAATCTCCCGTAAAGATTTAGTCATCCACTGCGGAGACAGTTTTTTCATCCTATTTTTCCTTACTTTTGGGATGAATTTACACTGTGCATCCACAATAACCCTTTTAAATATAGTCCATTTTTCATTCACAGTTCTGCAATCTAGAAGTTTTACCCAATCTATATTACTTAAATTCTCTCTCATTTTATTGAAGTCAGCTCGTCTAAAATTTAAAATTCGAGAGTTAGAGGAGGCTGTCTTAACTTGCCAAAAAATATCAAAAATAACTGCACTGTGGTCACTTGCCCCTATTGGTTCTCCTACCTCTGTGCTGCAAATTCTATCAGGATTGTTACACAAAACCAGATCCAGTATTGATCTCCCTCTCGTAGGCTGAGTAACAGACTGTACCAAAAAGCAGTCATTGACCATATCTAAAAACTCCTCTTCACATTTGCCCTGACCTGTCACTATCTCCCAATTAATAGAGGGGTAATTGAAGTCGCCCATTATTATCGTCTCTCCTTCAGCACAGATTTGTTTTATGTTACCAAAGAGCGTACTATTTATGTTACTGTCTGAAGCTGGAGGTCTATAGCATGCTCCTATATTAAGGCCCTTCTCATGATCTCCCAATAATCTAATCCAGATATCCTCACAAGAAACTAATGAGTTTATACCTGGAATTTCCTGCACATTAAGATTGTCTTTCACATAAAGGGCCACTCCCCCTCCTCTTTTATTAGTTCTATCCTTCCTAAACAATTTGTACCCCTCTGCATTATATTCATCCCCATCCGCTGCGCCAAGCCATGTCTCAGTAATCTCAACATGAGGATCAGGATCAGCCCTTTAAATAGGCCTTGAAATGGCCTTCAGCTGGTTGTTAATCCCAATTGCTTGACTCGGCTTAGGTGTGACTGTGGCCTGCTGGGAAATGTAGTGTTCTGGCTCCCATTTGTTGAAGGACCCAGCATCCATTTCCTTGTGCAGCCCCTTGGGCTGCCATATTATAAAATGTAATTGTCATTGTTTAAAGGAAATGTTTATAAACTGTATTGGTCATTTTTAAAGGAAAGATTTATAAAATGTATTTGTCATTATGCTTAGCAGCAAACCTACTCACACTGGCCTTCACGGCAGTTTATGGGGGCAGGCCTGATTTTTATATCAGGTATGCAAATAAATATGTATTGTGGTTTCAAGGTTCTAATGATGTAAGAGGCATGAAGCTGATAATTTCCCTGTCTTTTGGTTCAGGAGTGTTTTTGTGTAACCACAGTTTTTCCTACGGATGTTAATATAACCACTGTATTGCATAAAGAGTTGCCTAGAGCCTATGTTTGTGCCAAACCACCTCCATAAACTGTAGGATATTTTTTTTTTTTCACCTAGAGGCAGGGCTTATTCCGTCAGCTGTGGGTCTCCGGGGGTGGCCCTAGTGTGTCATCCTTACTCACCTTCTAGTGTGTAGGGAATCACTCATTGTGACCCAGGTTTTGATGTGTAGTGAAATACTGAGTGAACTCCACCTTATAGTGATTGGGACATTCCCCTTATAGCGTGTATTGAATTACTCATTGTGATCCATAGTTGGATGTGTAGTAAAATAGCCCCACTTTATAGTTTTTGAGTATTATCACCTACCATTTGTAAATCACCCTGCTGTATGAAGCGCATTACTTGGGTCCCTTTCAGACAGCCCAGTCCACACTGACTCCTCTCCCCTTTTGCCCCTACCTTAGCGCCCCCTCTGGGAGGCTCCTTATTTATTTTGGGTTATTATTTTATGTATTATTTTCTGTCCCCACTCACTGTCCTGCCCTAGGTTAACTTGTGTCCATTTGACTCATAAGTCCAGTTGTACTGGTTGTTGCTATTTATTTATTTTTAAACTTGATCTCCAAACAAAAATAAATTGCATCTATTTTTGTATACAGTCTTTGTATCATTTCACTCAGTTGAATTCCCTGTAGCGGGGAAGTGTTTCTATCCTGAGCCACACAGTCACCAGTTAGTGGGTCTAGACTATTCTGGATATAGATGTGTAGCACCTGATTTTTTCATGAATTCTAGAAAACACAACCGATGACCCCGAAAAACTAATTAAAGAACTTGTACAAACATCCCTGAAACTTAAGCCAGAGATGGTTAAAGAAATTACATTTAACCATTTAGGAGAAAAAAACACCACCAACAAACGCCCCAGGCCCATCATTGTAAATTTTGAACATTACAAACATAAAGAACTTGTTAAAAGCAAGGGAACGGAGCTGAAAGGAACAAACAATGGTATCAATGATCAGTTTCTGCGAGAGATACAAGAGAGACGAAAAAAACTGTTTCCAATCAGAAACTATTTCTGGGGGAAGAAAAAGCGTGCTGTGATCACAGTAGATAAGCTATATCTTGATGGACAGTTATACCGTGACAAGGGTGTCACCCCCTGGCTGTTCTAAATTATATGTAAAAAGCATCAGCAATGCTGTGTACAATAAACAAAACAGACTGCACCCTGTAGCAAAAATCACCCTGTGCTAACCCACTATGTGCCCTAACTTACCACAGTGTTTTGTGTGTCCATGCCTTGTATGTCCACCTAAGTTGTTTCACACATATGGCTGTACCTATGCATCCAGGAATACATGTCCATATTGTTTTGGGGGAAATGTCAAATAACATTGAGAGGGAAATTTACTGGAGATATTATGGTGAAATCACACATAAATACACACATATTAGCACATACAACACATAGATCATTAACTAACTCAAATCCACACAAATACTCTCAATAAAATTAATAAATTGGAACATCTGTGGTACTGGTTCACAGGCAAAGAAAACAAAACATTTAAATCACCTAATCAAGTTACAGGCTGACATATGTCTATTACAAGAAACCCAATTATCAGAATCGGAACATCAGAATTGAAAAACTTCAATTTAACAATTTAATCAGGTATATTCAGCAACCTACAATTCAAAGAAAATAGGCGTCTCAATTTTGATACACAAAAGAATATCACTAATCCACAAAAATACCATTGCTGACCCTGAAGGGCGGTACATTATTATCAGCGCTTCCATCAATAACAATAACATTACCATTGTAAGCATATACGGCCCCAATAATGATGATCCCTCCTTCCACACATTTTTCCCATCATTAACTGATCTCAAAAATTCAACAATCATCATTGGAGGTGACTACATTCATCAATCCAGCTCTAGACAGGTCAAGCATCTCAGGTAATTCCAGAAATGAACACTCAAACAATATATGAGTGATTTTGGTCTTGGTGATAGTTGGCGACTGAAAGACCTATCAACAAGGGAATACTCATATTTCTCACCCCGTCACCAATCATTCTCTTGCATTGATTTCTTTCTTACCAGTACTTCAATTATATCTGATATATCTGATACCATAATTCACCCCAGCATAATCAAGGATCATGCCCCTATCTCCTTTCATTTCAAACAACCTCCCACCAGATGGCGATTCAATGTATCTCTGCTTAAAGATGCTTATTTTGACACATTCTTTAAAAAAGAGTGGGCATCCTTCTTGGAAATAAACGATTCTCCGGAAATCTCATCCACATTACTCTGGGAAACGGCCAAAGTAGTACTGAGGGGGGAAATAATTTCATGCTCATCACATTAAAAAAAAAGGAACGGGAACTTGAAAATGAACTGGAACATAAAATCTAATGCTAATAATCCCATAGAACAAATTCAGATCTAACTCAGAGAAGCCTAATTTCAAGCCTAATTTCAATTAAATGATATCATAAATAAAAAAAGATTCCTGATACAGAGACTGAGGCATGACAATTATTATTATTATTTTCTTCTAATTTTTCCCCCATTTTGGTTGCCAATTATAACCTCTATTTATCTCAATTCCCCCTCCCCACGAGTCCGCCGCCAGACATTATTTCCGGGCCGAATTTATCCGCCTCTTCCGAGACGGAATTCTACGGACGCCTTTTTCATGCTCCTCGACGGACTTGTGCCGGCTCACCCAGAGGTGGACAGCCAAACGCCGCCTCCAATCGGGCTGATAACCAGGGCCGGTCTGGTAGAGACACAGGTTTCGAACCGCGTCCCTGACAGGCAGCGCACACCACACTGGACCAGCCACAAAGTGTGGTGCGTTAGACCGCTATGGTATCCGCCAGCCACTGAGGTATGACAATTTTGAATATAACAACAAATCTGGACATCTGGAAAATCAATTATTCCTGTGATAAAGAATTCAGCAGGGAGGGTCATGCAGTCACCTCAAGACATAAACAACATTTCCAGGAATTCTATAGCAAGTTATACACCTCTGTCTATGAAGCAAATTCAACAGACATTGACTCCTTCCTGAATAATATAGACCTCCCAAAACTTAGAACAAGTAGATGAATTGAATACATCATTAGCACCCAATTAATTTCAAAAAGCACTTTATCAGATGCAGAGTCGGTGACTTGCACAGAGTGACTGTTAACCCGCGTTAACCCATTACTTGTTCCCTGAAAAGGGCCTTTTTTTATAACTCTGAAATGTACATTATTTTTCAGTTTTTGGTAACCTAAACTTTTTTTTTAACCTCTGGCAGTAAAAACTGGAAAGATGGGTGTGTTCTAACACTTTTGACCGGTAGTGTATCTGACTACTCAATAAACTGGACCAAATCCACAATTCTGCCATGTGGAGATAGCTGGAATGCCGCCTCCCAAATCATCCCTCCCTTTCGCCACTGGTAACATTAGGTAGCTATATGGGTATTAACATTTCCGCCAAGCTGTCAGAGCTGTTCCACTTCAATTTCAACCCACTCATAAAAACAATTGAAGATGACCGAAACCGCTGGATGAACTTACCTTTCTTTATGTATGGCAGAATAGGAACCATCAAAATGGTCGTTCTACCCCAAATCTTTTCACAATGATCCCGACCCAACCCACTACCAACTGGTTTCAAAGTTTCTATTTAAAATAAGAAACCCCGGATTAAACTGGCCACTCTGCAGAAAACCTGAATTCAAGGAGGTCTAGAAGCACCACATTTCCACCACTACTATCTAGCAAACCAGCTGCAATACATCAGAAATGGGATATACCCTAACTAACAGAATAACCCATTAACAAGGTAATTTACCGTCTTCAGAGGATAATGCATTGGAGGGGGGCAATAACGTTTTATTGAATGTTTTTTCATTATAGCGACTACTCAGAGTTGCTTTGGTAGGGGTAAACAAGCGCATAGGGTCATTCGTTTTTTTTAAACGTCTGCAAGTGAACAATTTTTTTCAACTTTCAACAGGAACTTTGCACTTAGTATTGACTACGAGTCTATTTGTCGACCTCGGAGAGCTATTTCGGCATTAGCTTCAACATCTGTGAAGTTTGCGACAGTTGGCTAGAACAATTGTCCACGTTAGGCTTTTTGAAGTGTGTGTGAATAGTTTTTATTCATTTATTTATAATGGTTAAACTTGGGTATGTTTCCATGTGATAAATTGTTATATTTTTCACTATAGTGAGTTTTTTAATAGAGCGAGGTTTAAACAGGGATGTATTTTGGACAAATTACACAGACAAACGGTTTAGGAAACTGGAACTACGGGGGCAGTACAATTGTAGCGTATTCATTAGGGTACCGTCCCATAGACCTTTGCGAGCTATAAAATAGGCCTATTATTTATTAGCTAGCTATGTTCAAGCTGTAATGCGTGTATAATTGTGGAATGCTGTCTGTATGAAAGTATTTCTCTCCCCTGATATGGAGGGTTAATGTATGTTATCATTTGTGCGGTGTACCATGACGGTAGGTGCATGTGTAAATAGTGTCCCCTCCGCGTTTAGCGTATTTCTGGGTGCTTCTTGGCGCTTAAATGCGTTGTTAAAAACCAATAAGAACATAAGAATACCTAATGATGAGAACGGGCCGTTCGGCCCATCTAGGCTCATCATGTCCTAATCTAAAGAGTATCTAGTACTACATCTAGCCTGGACTTGAATAGCCCAAGCGTTTCTGCCTCTACTACCCGACGTGGCAAGCTGTTTCAGGCATTGACAACTCAATGAATGAACCGTTCTAATAGAAAAGCGATTGTTACTTAGTCTTGATTCAGCGGTAACCGCTACAATTTCCCTACATTAGGCCTATCCAACGTATGAACTGACAGTTTCTTAGACCTTTGAGTGACTTTTTTGTACTTTTCACACCAAACTGAGCCTACGAAACCTCTTTCAACTTACGGTTTTATGAAATAGACCTTGTAAATAGCTGGTCTGTCATTATTATCTCGTTAGGTGTTTAGTGCAAGTGAACAATTTTTCAGCTTATTAAAGCACACAAACAGTTCTTGAAGCATGTGGTGAATCAAATTATGCAATTAAGTTATTCTTTAAATAATATAAAAGTATTTTTGTAGCCTATGTTTTGAACATAAGCGTACACACGCAGATTGTTGGTGTGAGAGGCCTCACGTAGTGTTTATGTAATCGACTCGTCGACAGTTGTCAGAATATTTAGTTTGTAAAGACAAACGGTCTTTTTTACAATTTAATGTTTTTTATAATTTAGGCTACGTTTCGCATACATTTAGTAAAACGCGGGCTTTAATGTTTTCTATAATTTAGGTCACGTTTCGTGTAGCCTACATTTTGTAACACTCAGTCTATCCATGAAGTGAAAGAGAGGAATTAGGCTACCTTAAATGCAGTGGTGGGCCGTCAGGGCCTGCAAGGCCTTCTCTGCTGGCCTAAAAAATATCTGAATCACAGACTGATGTTAATTATATTTTTTCCATGAATACTTATTAAATAATTCCAAATGGTCTGTCCGCTTCCTTTCATAGCTTTCCCCCTGGTTGCGCTGCTTCCAGACGTGTATTTTCATATTAAAGCATTTAACCAATCACATTTCAGCCATCATTTGTTACCAGGATCAAAGAAATCTGCCTGGAGGCCTTCACAATCAGTTCTGCAGGCCCTGTAGCATAAAATAAGTGTTGATCAAACTGTTGCTTCAACCAATCAGATTTTGAGTTGGGGACACGAAGGCCTTCTAGAAGGCCTAGGTAACGTCAGCGTATTCACACCCTTTGATTGGATAGTCAGAGAGTGTCTGACTATGATGTAATGTGATTGGTTAAATGCTTTAATATGAAAATATACTCTACAACTACAGAAATGGGTTAAAATGTGATTGCTTCAAATAATATTTGTAAATGGCTTGTCAGTATTGTATCAAGAAGACACATTTAATATTTTAACTGGCCTAAATTATAGAAAACAATAAATAGTAAAAGCCATTTTGCGTTTACAAACTAAACACTCTGGCGACAAATGTGGTAATATGTTGATAAATGATGAGACCATTCCTGTATCTACAACATCTAGCGATGACTACTTTAGATCATTATGCAGAATAGCACTCCCCAATTTCCCAGAGTATATTACTGTGATGAATGGAGTTTATCTGCCACGCCCCCGTAGCTTACCTGCCATGCCCACACAGCCTAATTTAGTGCACCTGGATGGACGCCTAATTAAGTGCACCTGACTGGACTAATTGCCCGGCAAGACAACAGGACTGGGGCTCTGCCATTTGTGAAAAGGGGTTGTGAAGATCATGGACTTGCACAGAGACTGAATTATTCCGAGTGCACAGATAAGTGTTCTGCATTACCTGCCTTGAGCCGTTCAGATTGCTCTCTTTTGGTTTTAATCTAGTGTTACAATGTTTTAGTTTGACGACTGCAGTTAGCAAGATCTGTGTGTAGCATTTGATCGGTCAGGGTACAGCTTAGCCCTTTGGCCAGGGTTAACGGCCAGTCCCCACCCCTAGCAGCTCAACGAGGCCCATAGTTGAGGCAAAGAGGAGGAGTAATTTAATAAGCCACCTTTGTGTGTGTGTGTGTGTGTGTGTGTGCGTGTGCGTGCGTGCGTGCGTGCGTGCGTGCGTGCGCGTGCGTGCGTGTGCGTGCGTGTCCTTTTATACTAATAAAGCATTTTGTATATTTACTGAACTGATTGCCTGGAACTTGTATTATTGTTCGCATCTCTCTATTGTTATAAAATAATCGGTGTGTTACATTGGTGGCAGCAGAGGGATTTGAGAGTGCGGACACAATGTAGGATTCAGGGAATTCAGTGGGGAGTAGTCAAGGCTTATCAGTTACGGTTCAGCCCCTGACCACTCCACAACGTACATCAGTCGTGCTGCGCCCGCTGTTCATGCCTGATCATTTCTCAGGCAAAGATAGGGAATGGGCTAATTGGGCTGATCAGTTTGAGATGGCTAGTGAGGTTAATGGGTGGAGTGATGGCAGAAAGCTTAAAATGATGGCATTACTATTTGTTGGTAAAGCTAGGGAAATATACTGGGGCCCTGAGGCCCGTGGTACATATGCATTGTTACGGGTGGCTATGGGGAAACACCTGGGACCATGCAATCAAGTTGATTGGAACCGTGCCGAGTTGCATAGTAGAGAGCGTGGTGCTAATGAGAGTACGAGGGATTTTGGTAATATTATCCGAAGATTAGCTGATAAAGCTTACCCTTCTGTTGATTTACCTACCCGAGATATGCTTGCCAAGGATCAGCACATAGCGAAAATTGGGAGTGGTGATATAAGGGTGCAGCTTAGGAGTGCCAAGCCCATAAATCTGGAAGCTGCTATTGCGTTAGCTTCCGACTCGAACAGATTAAAACCTTGGAAAAGAAATAAACTGTGGCTGTTTTAAATATGTTTTCAGATGAAGCTCAAGCTAATGCCACTGCGCCAAGTATGCAAGCAGAGCTGCATGAATTACAACAAGAAGTGTGTGAATTGCGGGCCATGGCCAATAGGCCAAACAGAGGGAGGGATACCAGATTTAATTTCCCCCAACCCAGTAGGGGGTGGGAAAGACCCACCCCTGATGTACTGAGTATAGCTTGTTTGGAGTGTGGTTGTAATCGCCACTTGTGCAGAGACTGTCCTTATGTGCAGCGAAACGCCAGCGGGTGGCAGTAGCGGGCCGAATGCCCACCCATGACGTATTAGGGCCCAAGGTGTGTGAAACTATGCAGAGGTCTGGTTCGGGGTTATATTTAGAGGGAAGTGTGTCTGGCCAATCATGTAAGTTTTTGGTGGACACAGGCGCCCACGTTTCCATACTCAGCAGATCTATATGGCAGTGTATTGAACCACAAGGTAAATTGACCCCTTATAAAGGTAGTGTGAGGGCAGCTAATGGCAGCACATTGGGGGTATTGGGTATCTGGAGCACTTTTTGTGAGGTTCACCATTTAACCTTAGCTTGTAACTTCCTTGTGGTAGATTCCCCTTCCCAAGAAGCTATTCTGGGAACAGATTTCCTCATTAGGTATCAGGCTGTGGTTGATGTTGCCAACCAGCAGTGTAAGCTTCTGGGGAAAGAGCTCCCCCTAGTGTGTGTCCTAGGTGAGGACCGAAACCTCTCCAATCTCATCCACCCTCCTAGATCTCCCGGTGTTGACGTGGTGGTAGCAGGCGGACTATGGAACTGCCAGTCCGCTGTCCGGAAGGCTAATTTAATCTCGGCCCAGACCTCCCTACTCTCCCTGCAGTTCCTGGCGCTCACGGGGATGTGGATCACTCCACAGAACACGGCCACCCCTGCTGCTCTCTCTGCTGCCTACACCTTCTCCCACACTCCACGACCCTCAGGTAGAGGTGGAGGGACAGGTATACTGATCTCCCCCCTGTGGAGATTTGGTATTGTTCCTCTTCCTCACTTTTCACCCTCTTCCTTTGAATTTCATGCTGTCACTGTCACTGTGCCATGTAAACTGCACATCATTGTTCTTTATCGCTCTCCAGGTCCACTGGGGAGTTTCCTAGATGAGATGGATGCCCTACTCAGCGCTTTCCCTGAGGATGGCACTCCCGTCTTACTCCTCGGTGACTTCAACCTGCCGCTGGAGACCTCTCAGACCTCTGCATTCCTCCCCCTGCAAGGCCGGTAACCAACTGGACCTGATTTTCACCGGGAACTGCGCATCACCCAACATTACAGTATCTCCTCTACATGTCTGACCATTGCTTTCTGTCTTTCTCCCTCCCCCTCCCCTCTGTGCCTAAACCATCCTCTCCTGCTCCCACTGTCCTTATCCGTTGCAACCTCCGCTCTCTCTCCCCCGCTGCCCTGTTGGCTACTGTTCTATCTTCCCTTCCCCCTACTGATGCCTTCTCTCACCTACCTGCTGAGGAGGCATCGTCCACCCTATTTTCCTCTCTCTCCTCCTCCTTTGACTCACAATGTCCTCTATCTACTAAACCTGCGTGCCTCCGCCCCCCCGCCCCCTGGCTAACCGACTCCATTCGGGCTAACAGACTGAAACTGCGAGCGGCAGAAAGGAAATGGAGAAAATCCAAATCCCCTGTAGCTTTGACTGATTTCCACACACTTCTCCTCTAACCTCTCCTCTGCTAAGTCTGCATTTTTCCTTTTCAAAATTCAATCTTCAGTTTCTAACCCTCGTAAACTCTACTCTACGTTTTCCTCTCTCCTCACCCCTCCTCCTCCCCCACCCCCCTCTTCTCTAACCGCGGATGACTTCGCATCCTTCTTTCATGAGAAGGTCGATGTCATTCGCAACTCCTTCCCCCCAACTTCTCCCTCACCTATCTCGCTACCTAAACCTCTCACCCCTCTGTCCTCCTTCTCGCCCCTTCCTGACTCAGACATCCTTCAAATTGTCCTCTTCCACCGCCCCACCACCTGCTCTCTTGATCCCATTCCTTCCCCCCTTTTCCAGTCCATTGCTGTGGACATCCTCCCCTTTGTCTCCAATGTCATTAACTCCTCTCTTTCCTCTGGCTCTGTCCCCTCTTCCCTCAAATGTGCTCATGTTGTCCCCCTCCTCAAAAACCCTCTCTGAATCCTGCTGTTATTTCAAACTACCGACCTGTCTCTCTCCTTCCATTCCTTTCCAAAACGTTAGAGCGGGCTGTCTATAACCAACTGTCTGCTCATCTCTTACAGAACGACCTGCTTGATCCCAACCAATCTGGGTTCAGAGCAGGCCACTCCAGAGACTGCTCTCCTTGCGGTCACTGAGGCTCTTCATGGGGTTAAGTCCCAATCCCTTAGCTCCGTCCTCCTCCTCCTTGACCTGTCGGCAGCATTCGACACCGTGGACCACTTGATCCTGCTCTCATCTCTTGTCGAGATGGGAATCTCTGGATCGGCGTTGACATGGTTCGAGTCCTACCTGGCTGAGCGTTCCTACCAGGTGGCCTGGAGAGGATCCCTTTCCTCTCCCCACACCCTCTCTACCGGAGTCCCGCAGGGCTCGGTGCTAGGCCCCGTCCTATTTTCTCTGTATACCAAGTCACTTGGCTCTGTTATTTCTGCTCATGGTTTTTCCTATCACTGTTATGCTGATGACACTCAACTCTTTGTCTCCTTCTCTCCATCTGGTACCCAGGTCCCGGCACAGATCTCTGCATGCCTGGCTGACATCTCCGCATGGATGTCCACCCACCACCTGAAGCTGAACCTAGGAAAGACAGAGCTGCTCTTCCTCCCAGCGAAGGGCTCCCCGACGATTGATGCGTCAATCACCATGGAAGGTTCCATAGTGTCTCCGTCCCAGTCTGCCAGGAGTCTTGGGGTAACCCTGGACAACCAGCTGTGCTTCTCGAGGCATATTGCAGCGATCACTCGGACGTGCCGATTCTCCCTCCACAACATCCGGAGGGGAGACCGTTCCTTACCCAAGAGGCCACTCAACTCCTAGTCCAGGCCCTGGTGAGGCCTCACGTCTGGACTACTGCAATTCCTTGCTGGCAGGCCTTCCGGCATGTGCTATCAAGCCACTGCAACTAGTCCAGAACGCTGCCGCTCATCTGGTGTTCAACCAGCCGAAGTTCACCCACGTCACCCCTCTACTCTCCTCTCTGCACTGCCTCCCCATCGCGGCACGCATCAGATTCAAATCACCGGTGCTTGCTTTTCAAGCGGCCAGAGGTACTGCTCCCCCTTACCTCCAGTCACTCATCACTCCCTACACCCCTCCCAGACCCCTCTGCTCCGCCTCTTCTGGTAAACTGACTGTCCCTTCCCTCCGGGCGCCTGGCAGCTGCTCCTCGCGGTCTCGCCTCTTCTCTGTCCTGATCCTTGCTGGTGGAACAACCTTCCGCAATCGGTCATCTTCCGCAAGAGACTCAAAACCCACATCTTCAGACTCCACTACCACTGAACTCTGTCTATCTAGCTAAATTGTCTTCACCACTGTTTACTTGTTCAACACTATACTCCAAAAATTATAATAATAATAATTTACACTAACCTTTTCCTTCCCGGTGTTACAGGTATGCTACGCAGATGCCTGCAATGATGTCTATTG
The DNA here is from genome assembly GCA_029706075.1 of Aldrovandia affinis. Taxonomy (NCBI): domain Eukaryota; kingdom Metazoa; phylum Chordata; class Actinopteri; order Notacanthiformes; family Halosauridae; genus Aldrovandia; species Aldrovandia affinis. Next base: position 3,540,574 of record JAINUG010000059.1, read on the forward strand.
CTGTATTACTGCACTGATCTTGTGCGCTAACCATGATTGTTCCTACCATGTATTAATGCACATCTTGTAAGTCGCTCTGGATAAGAGCATCTGCTAAATGCTTAAAATTTAAAATGTAGGACCATGTATGCCGAGTAACTCTTGTGGATGATGCCTGCCCGATCTAAAGTTATATTAGAGGGAAAAATCGAAGGTGTCTGTGAAGGGCCCAGTACGGGTATGTTTGAGCCAGTTGACGCCCTGACCAATAGGTACGATTTACTAGTAGCCAGAGTCATAAGTAGTTATTAGGGTGTGCTTTTTTTGTCACATGATGACCTTTATGACCTTTGTATGATTGATGGCCTCCAGGTGTACTTTGGAGATGTCCGATGACCACCGTGAACGTGTGAACAAAGAAAGAGGGAGGGGGGGAAGTTGGGGGTGGAGAGCTTACAGACGCAGCGTCAGCGTGTATGTGTGTGACATGATGGATCCGCCAGGTGTTCCAAGGGTTGATGTCTCAGCGTGGCTGGGTTTCATGTTCCACGTTGTGTTGGGGAGGGCTTTATGACGTGAGGCCTTAGTCAGCTAATAAAGGGTTAGAGAGATGGTGTGTTCTATGTGCAAAACAAAACCACGGTTACAATGTCTCTGAGATACATCACAGGTGATCTGTTCTCATCACCAGAGACCAACGCTCTGGGACACTGTATAAGTTCAGATGTTCGTATGGGAGCAGGTATAGCTTTAGACTTTAAAAACCGTTACGGAGGAGTGCGTGAACTCCAAATGGCGCGGTTGTCGCCTGGCGATGTGGGAGTTCTGGAACGTGGGCCGCGGACCATTTTCTATCTGGTGACGAAGCCGATCGCCACCAATAAACCAACATACGCAACGCTCTGCGCAAGTCTGAAAGCTATGAAGGTGGAATGCATCTCTCGTAACATCACTAAACTGGCCATCCCACGCATTGGGTGTGGTTTGGATTGTTTGCTCTGGGCGCGGGTGGCAGAGCTGATCGAAAGAGTGTTTCTACATTCCGGGATACAAATAACAGTTTATACCATGTAACCTGTGTGCCACCCTAACAACATATATTAAAAAGTTGTATATGTTTCAGAATGAGCTTTTTTCTGTGCAGCTGTGGTTTGTGGTTGTAACCAGATAATTAAAGACTGTGTGTGTATGTGGTTGGGCGGTGGGGGGTACAGAGACGCTTCGACAGGTGTGGTTTGTGGTTTCAAAAACAGACATGGTTGTTTTGTTAAAACAACGGGTTGGCTATGGGAAAGTCCATAGGGTGGGGGGTTCATTTGGGGGGTGTCTTGTTCCACGCTGGGAGATTTTATTTCTGGCGCCAAAGTGACGATGGCTTGACCATGTGTGGTTTGTATTTGTTAGAAATTTATTTTTTTAAAACCCTGGTCTCTTGATGTAAATCAGATGCTTAGTCTTTAAAGCTTTCTAGAGTTAAACATGTCTGGATATGTGGTAGAAAAGTTTCAAAAACAGAAATGGGGGTGTTTGTTAAAACAGTTGTTGGCTATGTAAAAGTTCCCAGGAAAATAAACAACAAAATAATATTTAATCCCACACCCTGCTATATAATATAATTAAACATAGACATTTATCGAAAATACCCTATGAGCAACGACTTAAATTTGTAGATTATTGCAACTGCAAAAAGGTGATAATATAATTAAACATGGACATTTATCGAAAATACCCTATGAACAACAGATTAAATATATAGACTATTGTAACTACAAAATGTTTTATCCGGGCAAATACATTTTTTTATTTATTTTTTTAAATAATGTTTTATATATAATAATGTTTTATCTAATATAAAAGTATGTTTTGCCCTCACCCGGAGTCGAACCGGGGCCTCCTCGATTGAAGCGCGGTATCCTAACCACTGGACCATGAGGGGGTAGATAATGTTATATTTTATTCTGTAGTTAAGTAAATAATATTTAATGAATAAAAGGATTAAAATAAATACCTTATTCCAATCTGGACCACTAGGTGGGGTCATTGTCTGCACGTGTGGTACTATGTGACCGCCCCCGATCGTGACGATTGTGGTGGTAGGTCTATGTCCGATCATGACATGTGCGGGCTGTGCGGGCCCCCCGAGCGTGACGAGATGGTGTACGTCACGTTAGACTTACAGAGTTTAAATAGTTTGTAACACATTATGCGTTATTTAAACCCGGCGAAACAACACCAAGGTCTCTCTCTTCTAACTCTTATTATCTACAGAATGGGTAAGTTTTTAAACCGCGTTTTAAATGCGTTGTTACAAATATGTAGGCCTACCTATTTCTCTACATTTAACTTTTATGTATTGCATCATGTTTAGCCATTATTTCTTACATTGTGTGTTTTACTGAGACCTCTGAAATGCAGCTATCTACTTTTATGTAATGTATTATGTTTAAGCATTATTTCTTACATTGTGTGTTTTACTGCGACCTCTGAAATGCGGCTACACGACGTGATACTAACTATGTGTTTATAAGAGCATCTACCAAAGGCCTATAATGTGCTCTAACGTAATATCTTTAACCAGTTTTAATATCTTTAAATGGTGTTTTACAAAAAGCTACGTATTTCTCTGGATCAATCTAGCAATCTAAGGTGTTTTCAAGACCTTAACACGATATATTTATCTATAGATACCCCGGACAACGTGTTATTAACGACCAGTCATCCAGAGATAGCGACATTATCTGGAGACTTAATGCTTGGTAATTGTTTTATTTTTATTATTTAATGTGATTTATGTTAGGTATTACGTACAATGATTGGGGTGTAATATATGTTTTACAGACGAGGCGAGACGTCCTAAATACTAGACCATTTTATATTTTATTATGGAGTGAAGTACAGTCCCGGCCAAAAGTTTTGTCGCATGAGTGGACAAAAGTGACAATTACTAATTACCCAACTCTTAATTAGCTAATAAAGTTAGGAAACAATACAAATTAATCATAAGTGTCTAAAGTTTATTTAGATACCATCAAAACAAAATTTCATAGATGCTTGTAATGTTTATTGCTTGATAATGATGAACAAGCCAGTTTCTACCTGGACAAAAGTCTTGTCGCAAATTCAAATTATAATCAAGAAATTTGATCTTTCTCAAAAAGTAAATAAAATAACAAATTAAAAATCAGTCTAGTATTTCATCATGGACTATAAGTTAAGAAATTAATATCTTGTATGGGTTCCTTTGGCCTGCAGAACAGTTGCCATCCGGTTTGGCAGAGAGTCGTAGAGCTTGTTGATGAAGTCAGCCCGGGATGGCATGGAAGGCATCCCAAAGCTCCTCCAAATTCTTCGCTTGGTCCTCCAAGCTTCCTCCTTCATTCTTCCCCAGATATGCTCAATAATATTCATATCTGGAGACTGTGCTGGCCATCCCTGAAGGACCTTGATCTTCTTCCCCCTGAAAAACTTCATAGTGGAACCTGAGGTATGGCAAGGAGCTCCATCCTGTTGAAAAATCTGACCCCTTTTGTAGTTGGGAATGTACTGGGAGGCAAGAATCTGTTGATATTTGGCACTGTCAATGTTACCATCCACCTTACAGATCTCCCTGGCACCTCCGTATTGGATGTAACCCCAAACCATAATCTTTCCACCTCCAAATTTGACTGTCTTCTGGGTGAACCGTGGGTCCAGACGGGCCCCAGAGGGTCGTCGACAATATTGGCGGTGCTTGGGATGGAGCTCAACTGACGATTAATCTAATTTTTCGCCACTTTTCTGCTGTCCAACCTTCCGTCAGGCTATGGGCCTTGGCGTACGCAACATGATTTCTTAGCTGTCTCTTGTTTAGTGCTGGTTTCTGGGCAGCAATACGACCGTGGAGACCATTGCGAGCAAGAATCCGACGTACAGTTCTTGACGAAACAGGCGTTGCTGGCGTCCACTCCTGCTGGAGCTGTGAGGCGGTTGACATGAGGCTGGCTTTTGACAGTCGGACCAGCAAGCTGTCGTCAGATATGAATATTATTGAGCATATCTGGGGAAGAATGAAGGAGGAAGCTTGGAGGACCAAGCCGAAGAACTTGGAGGAGCTTTGGGATGCCTGCAAGGTGGCCTTCCATGCCATCCCCGACGACTTCATCAACAAGCTCTACGACTCTGCCAAACCGGATGGCAACTGTTCTGCAGGCCAAAGGAATATTGATTGGATATTAATTTCTTAACTTATAGTCCATGATGAAATACTAGACTGATTTTTCATTTGTTATTTTATTTACTTTTTGAGAAAGATCAAATTTCTTGATTATAATTTGATTTGCGACAAGACTTTTGTCCAGGTAGAAACTGGCTTGTTCATCATTATCAAGCAATAAACCTTATAAGCATCTATTACATTTTTGTTTTGATGGTATCTAAATAAACTTTAGACACTTATGGTTAATTTGTGTTGTTACCTAACTTTATTAGCTCATTAAGAGTTGGGTAATTAGCAATTGTCATTTTTGTCCACTCATGCGACAAAACTTTTGGCCGGGACTGTATATGTTATTCAAAAGAATAAAAGGCTTAAAATAAATACGTTATTCCAATCTCGACCCACGTGTCTGATGGTGGGGGTTTGGTTTGGTTTGTTTTGTGTCTCCACGTGTAGTAGTCCACGTGTTGCTGTATATCTTTGTGCGCATGTCCAAGATGGCTCCCGATGTTGCGTTATAAATTCCAGACTATTTAAATACGTAGTAACAAAAACAAGCCAGAGAAGTCTCGTGTTCTAGCTCTTATTAACTACATAAGGGGTAAGTCTTTAAACGGTTTTAATATGT